>JZKD02S1072324.1:272604-297261 GCA_000966675.3 Picea glauca | reverse complement strand
TGTAGCTAGTCAAAAATAGCAAACAGGACTAGATATAATCAAATAAAATCAAATCCAAAACTAATTACTAATGATTCAATTAAAATTATCCTTTAAATTAAACCAAATCGAAAAGAATGCACTCAGGACAAGGTAAGAATACTCTGTTTTTCCAATCGACATAAAATCGAATCAAATCTTAGCATGACTGTTTCATAAATGCAATCAATGGCGAACTAAATTGTATAAGATACGAGACAATCATAATTGATTCGTATAGGATTCACATCGTTTAATCAATTGCCAATATAGAAAAGCCGTCACGATTTCATGCATAACTATATCCATAGAATCTAGCCACAACTCTCGTTTGCTGAGTCTCAAACAGTTCACAGGTATGAACGAAATAATGGTCGTAACTGTCATTGACTAGTTATAGTCATAACAACGGATTGATATCACTTAGTTAAAAGCACGATATGTAAATTTCTTCAATTGTAATCGGATGAAATCATACTCCATAAATATCAACTCAACGATTTTCATGTTTGATCACCACACATTCAACAGACAGGGTCTTGACAGAGTCAACAGAATCCATAATACAAATCGGGCATATAACTGAAATGGATATGAATGAATTTAATTATAGACACAAATCGTAAGACTTGATACGATCAATTTCATTCCTCAAATCACAATCAAACAATATGTTTGTTACCATCGAATGCAGTTCAAATCGTAACAGCCACTATTGTTATCCATTCGAAATTTGATTATGTAACAAATGATATACAAATTGATCCTAACATAGAATATACAATCAGAACAGCTAACCAATTTGCCCATCATATCGCACAAGATATAACCAAATCAAACAGAGATATTGATTGTATTCCAAAAATAGAGAAGATATAAACAATCCTTAATAACCGAGTATTCAAATCAAATCATATCAATCAAATTAAATCTAATCGAAACCAATCCAAAAAATAATAATCAAAACGTATATACAACAGATGCATGACAGACCAAGTCAACAGTGTATACAGAGTTTATGAATGTGCCATAAAAATGAGTGAAAATTATACCAGCAAGATTACTGAGGCTATGCCAATTTGGAATTGACGATTTCCGTGGCTGACTCGACATTCTTGAACAGAATTGAACCAGTTGTTCGTTGCTTTTTGTCCGAGGGTTCCACCTTCGCATTACGACCAGTGAGCTTTGCCACTTGGTTTTCCAAATCATGTATTCTGGATTGCAACCTTGGGACATCCAAGTAGTATCTCTCCAACCACAACCCACACTGATCGCAAGGTGGAAAAGCAGGTTGAGCAGAAGGGGGTTTTGATGATTCCCCGAGGGTTTCACGGGGTAGTTCAATGCCAGGGAACTTAGGATTATCCCGCAGAAAAGGTGGTAAATTCTTGACAAAGTCATATGCAGGTTTGTCACACAAGACTTTCAAGTAAGGATACTCATCGGCGAGAAAATGTTCAACCTCTGAATCAGAGTCTTCGCTGACCATGATAGGTTTTGATTTGGCAGGGGGGTTATGCTTATTTCTCGCCATGCGAGATATTAGCCTAGCATTTTTCTTGCCTTTAGCATTAGTTTTAGCTTTAGCTTTAGGCTGATTGACTGTGGGCTTAGCAATTTCAACCTGTTTAGTTACAGCCATAGGTAAACTCGTAGGTGGGTCGGGTAGAGGTTTGGGTAGTAAAACACTATAAGGCACAGGGGGAATAGGTTGGGTTTTGGCCACCATGGGTTTATCAACCTGTGGAGGGTTCGATTCTTCGAAGCCATTACAATTGAGAAAATTATCCCAACAATCACGACGTAACCCTAACTCATAAACCAATATCATTTAAATCAACCCCAAATGGAAGAGGTTGGTATCAGCTTGGCTAAGCTTGTATCTTTTAGCCATTTTGAACAAACTTCTATGCAGGTAGTGGGGCATACTGAGTTCGAAACCCATAAAAACCATCAATAGATGAAGGTGAAACAAGAAAATGAACCCGTACCTACCCTCACACGTAATGAATTGCTTGATTATCATCAGGAGATCATACCAGCGTGGTTTCAACATTTTTGCAGGCAAGCCTTTGTCGCAGGAGTTCACTGTTCGAGACTGAAATAACAATGTCCACGGGACATCATCTACCTTGCAACTTTTGGACCACTTCTGTCCCGTAACAGGCAAGCTGGTTGCCGAGCTGAGAAACTGTTTAGTGATTTCAAGATGGACATCTCCAACTTTGGCTCGGCAGCCATCAAATGATAACGCAAATTGCCGAGCCACAGTGTGGTTATAACCATCGAATTTCCTAATGAAAGCGAGCCACCCAATATTTTCCAGGTCACTATATGCACCATCAAACATCAACAGTGCTTGGCACCCGTTGGGCTCGGCCCTCACGACAGGAGCCATGGCTTCTGTGCATGGTAGGGTTTGAACCGAACAAAACAATGCACCAAGGTCAAAAAACGATAGGGCTTAACAGCTTCAGCGCTCAAAGAGGCAAGGATTAATTGCATGTGTGCGAAGGTGGTGGGATTACCACCGCCATGCAGTGTGTTAATGACTAAGTATAGTGTTGTTCCATCCATAATCATAATCGTTTAAACCATATGTATCAGCCAACCAAATAGGTGTACAACCATATCAACGTGCCATCCATACGAAATAGAACCAACACCATATGTTATATTCATGTGCCAAGTGTACAGTTCAATCCAACATGACATCTAACATTAACCAACGATCCATCGTATCAATCAAACGTTTTAAACCAATGTTAATTCAATCGTGCCGACGTATAGTTTGAAACTATGATCGTTCAATGTAATATCAAACTCACAAAACAATGCACCAAGCATCGATTATAAAATTGAAATTCAAAAGATTAATCAATGCGCCTTTGTGAAACTCAAACCATTGTCATTTATTCTCAAATCAACCTTATAATATTACCAATGCATTTGTTGCACATTCAAATGTTTATATTTCAAAGTTTTTAGAACATTGCGACCAAAAATCTCATATAATCAATGAGTCAAGAGCTCATAGCAATAAGGGTCAAAGAATATAAGACCAAAATCAATCATGACCTTTATAGAATCAAATGAGACCAGTAGATCTTCATGCTCAATGGCTTAGTAATCAAATATATCCAAATGTGCAATCAAGGTAAGAGTAGACCAAAGGACATAAGTTTGCAAGAATCTTTTGCAGTCATGTGATAAACCAATGGTCAAGTGTCTTTCAAAAAAATCAATAAAAGACGACGACAGTCCAAACAATGAAAGAGGTGTTTTCACACTTTCAGTTGTGAAAAATTAATCGAAACCAAATTGCAATTGTCGCACAAATGAAACAAATGTCTAGTTGCACAATACGACGATGATTTGTCGTTTATAAGACAAGGGGTGTAGGCAGCTTTTTTAAGAGAAATTAAAAAAATGAATTGGCTGCCAACATGCTTCCAATGAATTTAATTCTTCAAGACATATAAGAAAAATCATTCTATGGTTTTCTCTCGATTTTGGTTTCCACGTAAAACACTGGTGTATTGTGTATGTGTGTGATTATTCATTTCTTATTGCTCATTATTGGCTAATAATTCTACATTGATATAATACTTGGATTATTTGGAGAAAAAGGATTATAATTACTCTATTATTGATTCACCCCTCTCTCAGTAATCCAACAAACACTACTAGCTGGAAAAGGGCTCTACATCATGTATTGAGGGGTAGAGGCTATATCTAGCTGCAGATTGGCAAAGACAATGAACTGTTCCCAAGAAAGGTTTATTTTCTTAAAATATTCCATAACCAACATCCTGATCAACCCAGAATGGAAAACACTATTGTCCACAACCTTAGACTTGGCTTGGACCCTATCGTCCATCTTTCCCATACTTCTTAACAGATAAAAAGGGATATTAATTAAATCCTTACCAGTAAAATGTAGCAAGATTCTAATGTGATATTGGTATATCATGTTAAATCTACCCTCACATGTAAAATACCTTTGGATAATCTTCAACATTTTATCAAAACCCTCAACCAAGTGGCTCCTAGGAACTCCCTTAGACAAATTGTCTTTCTGATAGTCTGGCTTGAGGAAATCCTTGAAAAAGGATGCATTGAGAATCATGGATATGAAACACCTTTCACCATTGTTGGGTATCTCAGTGGTTACTACAATAGTGGCCTCAGATACCTCCAACTCAAGGGTTTCTACCTTGGTCTTAGTGCCGTCAAAGTTTAAGGCAAATTTCCTTGCTACTTCAAGGTGTCCCCTCTGCATATTTTGATAGAATGATAGTCAACCAACCCTTTGGAAAACCTCCCTTATCATAGGCTCAACATCAAACAAGTGCATGTCAAAAGGCTCAGTTCTGACCACACTCCCACCCTTGTGAGACTTCTTCTTTTGAGGTGTATCCATGGATAGAAGCAGGAGATCAAAATTGTAATGCTATTAGAGGTAAGGAAACCAAACAAAGGCGAAGGCATTTTGAGCTTTGAAGGTGACCCTTAATTGGTCATTCAAGGATTTCCTCAAATTCACTTCTGAATTAATAAGAGACTAGTATGATGGCTTAAAATGGGAAAAGATACTCTAAGAAATGATATGTAGGGAGACTACATTGTTTGGGTTTTAGACTGTCAACAAGCCACCATACAAGGTCATCAAAGCTTTAAAAATGCAAGGGATCCTAACTCCTCACTGCAAGTATACTTGTGAGATGAAATTATAAGATGAAAAAGTGAAAAAGGAGAGCTAATGTTGGCGCTATGAGCATAGAAGATAGAAATGGTTTGACAGGGAATTTGCAGCGCTAGAACAGGGGATCTGTAGCGCAGTCTAGTACTAGTTTCGGTAGAGTAGTGTGGACAATGTGATCCAAGATGATAAACGAGCATTCAAAATCTGAAGCAAATGGTCTCAGTTCTAGTGGAGGAAAAAGTTAGCATGCAAAAGGCTATGGAGTGTGTGGTAGAATAGGTAAAGAGGCTGGTAGGTGGGAGAAGGTGTAGCTTGGAGCGCCAGGTGCTACCAAAAGATAAGACATAAACACCTTAACGATCTTCAATGTAGCTGGAATGGCTCATGAATTGTATGGATGTTGTAGCTAATAATGGAAGATCTGTAGAAATCCTAGAGTTGTTAAATCCACCTCAGCCTCCAATTCACCTTGGACAATTAATTTCGTAGCACAATATGCAGCTCTATCTGGACTAGTAGTTTCAACAGCATCGAGCTTAGGAGTAGGATTTCAAATTTGGTAAACAGTTAGAACCTCACAAATGACCAAATCATAATATTCGTTTTGAAGACAAGGGTGATGAAAATAATAAAAGACATGACATCAACTTGATGATGGAGAATAATGGTAAAGGGGAATATTGTACAAAGATGAGCTAGGGAAATTCCTAGTGAGTTGGCAACACCCTTTACAAAGTTTGATTTGACTCCTTAACGAGAAAAGGGGCATAGTGGAGAGGATCAAGTATATGAGTGGATGGAGTGGCTTATCAGGTTTGTAGAGTCATGGGGTCAATAGTGCTAGTTTTCAATTCAAGTGATGAGTCAAGAATATAAACCATAAAATGAACCTAAGGTATAAACCATAAATATGGGTGTTATAACCCTAAATTGCACCACACATGCAGATCTGGCATCAAGCCATCTTACTTACTATTTTTGCCAAGCTAATACAGAACAACTCTTCTTAAAAACATTATTTTTGAAGATGTGCACGCCCTACACCATTATTGCCCACGTACTCATGCTAGTTGCGCCATTACTACCTGTGTACGTACGCTAGTTGCTCCATTACAGCCCGTGTATACCCACAAAAGTTGCAAAAACATAAAAGTTGCAAGGGATTCATTGAGATTATGGGATATTGAATAGTTTCCCAACCAATTGACCGCCTATATCCCGTTACCCAACCGAATAACCATATTTTTTTCATACAAAAGAGGTGTTGGGGTCTCATTCCAAGGAGAAACATAGCAACAGTGAAAATATGCCCATTTTTCTTTCCCCCTTGCCCCAAGAATTTGTAGCCACATTGTGAGTTTTGAGCCATAATTCCCTATTCTTGCCTTTTTCCTCATCCATAAGCCTATGCCCATTCTCTAGAGAGAAGTGTGAGAGAAGAAGGATACATGGATGTAGTTGGAGCTTGGTGAAGAGGAGCCCTAGACCAGGTTCGAGGAGCAATCGTCAATCTCATTTTGTAAGTAACTCTGTGAGATTAAAATAAAGAAGTAATTTTTCCATCTTGCCATCTGATGTGTTCAATATTCATGTTTGATTTACATTTTTTTATGACATCTAACCCATTGATTCATATATAGAATGCATGTTTGTAGTTTCTTGTTTGTCTTTTGGTGAATGCAGGTCAACCTTGGGAGGAGATTTGCAGTCGAGAAGCGACTGAACGCATAGGGATCGACATCAGACGTGGAGTTTAAGGTAAGACTATTGGATCCCTATAATTTGTACTTTATGCATGAATGTGGGGTGTTGTCAGGATAGTTGTTAAAAGTAGGAGATTTTAGACGGCTAGCTCTGCCTGCACTTTAGAACCCTAGTGTAGTCCATAAAGGGGTTTTCCCACTATATCAATGGGTCAAAATGTAATAAAGTCCCAAGCATTTATTTGTTTAGACTAACCTAATAAAATCACAAAAGGAAAATTAAAACAAACTTAAAAGACTAATGGGTAAAAATTAAAACCTAAGGAGAAAATTGACCCATGACAACTTCATGTGATAACAGAACCCGCATTTGATCTAGGAATAAAGACATAAAGGTTAGTATACTTGTAGGTAATACTATCATAGATGGATAGTATTCATCATGCCATTTTCGGTGATATATGGCATGCCACGTAGTTCCTCATTGTTGAGGAGATATGGCTCTATGAATTTGGAGATCCCTCAAGAATATTCTAGAAGCCTCTTGAAGGTCATCAAGAAGCTTGACCAGTCAAAGTGGTTGCAACAAGGGATTAATTATTGAAAGAGTAATTGTTGAGAATGACTGTTGAAAGATTAATTAATTATTGCAGAGATAATTAATTATTGTAGGGATAATTAATTATTGGAGGAATAATTAATTATTGCATGTCATTATAAAAAAGTTAAAGGAGGAGTTAATGAGTTGCATGTCGAAGTAAAGTGGCAGTGAACAAAAGATAAATAATTACTAGAGGGATAATTAATTATTGTGGGAATAATTAATGATCGAGAGATAATTAATTATTAGAGGGAAAATCAATTTGGAGTACACAGAAGATTATTTCAGGAAAAGAAAAGTAGAGTAAACAAAAGATAATTAATTATCGCAGGAATAATTAATTATTGCAAGAATAATTACTTATTGGAGAGATAATTAATTATTTCAAGAAAAGAAAAGTAGAGTAAACAAAATAATATTTCAGGAAAAATTAAACAGAAGATTATTTCAGGAAAAAACAAACAGAAGATTATTTCAGGAAAAACAAACAGAAGATAGTAGGTTGCATGTGAGTTCACTTTTGTGTATTCACCTTTCAACATAAAAGTTGGAGATATGAGGTAGTGAGTCGAGGTTGGAGAAGTCAATTAAAGTAATGATTTTGCAGGAGCCCAGAGTAAGGAGAAGGGGTTTCATAAGAAGATCAGGGATCAGGAACTCAGTCAGCTTTAGGGTAAATGTATGTCTTCATGAGTGTGTCAGGGTGTTGTTATGAAGAATTTAGGAACAATAGAAGCAAAAGAGGTATCAGGAACAACAAAAACATGTTATTAGTTACAACAGTAGAGGTAGTGACAGTTTTTTCTACAGTTATATTTCAGAGCGGTTGGATGGGGAAAGGATAAGGGGTTGTAGTCTCCTTCTGGCTAGAGCCAAAAAATTAGGGAGTTGGAGCTTGATAATTAGGTGGTTGGAGACTCCTTCCAATTGCAGCTATAAAACAAAGGAATTTGGTGCTTCCAATGAATGTACTCTTTGATCAATAAGAAAATCATTATGTGGTTTTTTCCCGCATTGGGTTTCAACATAAATCTTTGGTGTACTATGTTAGCACTAGGAATCACCCTCAGATTGCATAAAAGGTAAGCCCAGTACCCATCAGGTTCTATGTAAATGTAAATGAGTTTTAAAGAGGTAAAATGGACAAGATTGAAGATAATAATGTTCTAACTCAGAAATCTAGGCTAGCATGCACAAGTAATTGAGGTCTTGATTAACTTCAGTCAGTGAGTGGGAGTAAAGGTGAATAGAGGGAATACTTTGGTCAGGAAAATGTAGAGGTCTACTGTGGACATCAAATCTTCAAGCATCCTAAGGAAGAAAAACTCAAACACAAGATCTTCTTGAATTCAAATTTTAAGGAAACTGAAGAACATCATAATAATACCATAATAAAAAATTCATCATAATATCACTACAACAATCCATGTGAATCATTCAAGCATGAATACTTCAGTATCAGAGGAAAATAAGATGGAGTAATAAAGCTGACTTATATTAATCATGAAGTCTCAAATCAAGTATACAACCAGTTAACCAGTAGCTTCATCAAAATATGACAAAATAAGGGAGCCTAGCTCAACCATTTGAACCTACTAAAGCATTTAGACTATCTATTTATAACAAAAAGGAAAGGCAAAAGATGGAGGTGCGAGCTAGCCTTCCTCCCATGAAAATATCCAAATAGTTATTTCCTCTAACAACTAAGCTAACAACTGAGCTATAAAAAAGGAAAATGTTGGTCATTGATCCAACCAACTTTTGAACTAACTTGATCTTCTCTGATGTGCATTTCCATGCATGCCAAGTGTCCTTCAGAGGCTTCAAAACTACCATCATGTTTCCAGCTACCATCTCTGCCTTTCTCCACATCATCAGCCACTTCACAATGATGATAATTTGAACTCCTTGATTCCTTGTACCTGTTGGTAGCGTATTTCGGTAGTGTTATGGGTAGCGAGATTTTGTAGCGTCCCCACCAAATTCCTTGTAATTCTGTAGTGAAACCTCCAAAATAGGCATGCCGAATGAGTACTGCTAGGCCTTGTGTCTCTATGCAAAATTCAGCCTCTGTCAAAAATTTTGGTAATGCCTACCTATGTAATTCACTCTCTGTTAAATTTTTGGTAGCGCCTTCCTGTGTATCTGCGTGCAATTCGGTAGCGCCCAGCTGAATTAGGAACACCATCATTTCGCTACTGAAAAATTTGGTAGCTCCCCTAGGAAGTTAGTAGCACCATCACTACACCATTCTTAGGCGATTAGGTAGCATTATAGGTAGGAGACTGATAGAACATGAAAATTAGACATTTTTTTAGCACCATAGTGTTACAGAATGTCTTCGCTACTACTGTTGAAGAGACTAACTCTTTGCAAAACACCAAAAACCTTGAGAATTATGCATTAGAAGCCTGTATAGCATGTATAGGTGGAAAAAATAAATATTTCTTCAATCACTTATCCTTGCAAAAAGGGGCCATTCTAAAAAATGGAGCTCACCTTCTACCCATCACTTCATCAACCTGACACTCCTTCTTGTGGAAGGAGGACTTCCCTTTGGCACATCAACATGCTTCCCTTTAGTAGTAACAAGATTCTTCACTAGAGCTATGCTTTCCTTAGCTATTGGCTTGTCCTTTTCAATAGCAGCTTCAAACAACACTTTCAAGTTTCTTTGAGCCATCTCATCCTGGAATTGTTGCAAATCTGCTTTGAGATTTATGTTCTAAGACTGAAAGTCTTTGTTTTTCTTATAGAGGTTACCAAGTTTCCTATGAAGAGGATGGGATCTTCTTGCTGCAAATATTTCTAATTCAAGAGTGTGGTTGTAACCATCCATGAGCTCTTTCATCTTAATCCTTTCAGATAAGGATTCATATTTCAAACGAACCACCTCCTTCCTAGCTTCCATGAGTTGTTTAATCAATATTTGAAGGTCTGGTTGCTAGGTGGAGTGGTGATGTGGGCAGTCTCAACAGGATTTTTTGTGGCTTCATCTTCCCGCTGCACAGGGATTACCTCTTCTATCTCAACAGGCTTCTTAATGCCTTTTCCCTTATCTCTCTTCTTATTTAATATGGAAACCTTTGGTAGGACTTTTTCTTCAATATCCCCTTTGAGAGTTGATGACCTTGTGAAAGGCTTTTTGATCTTGGTGCTAGATATTGAAGGAGATGAAGAGAAGTGTAGTTTCCTTCCTTTATTGGTTGTAACTTTAGTAGAGGAAGGGACCTCTTCTAACTCTGCTGCAGGAGTGGGTGAAAGGTCTCTCTGTGGAGAATGGTAGACCTCCCTCTCAATTTATGCAACTTCCTTAATGGCTTCTTGATCTTGAACTGGGGACTTACTCTTTATTTTCTTGTTGGCTCATGTTGGAGTAGCACTGGTGGATGGAAAAGGGATTGGTGTCTATGACTGAGGAGTAGTTGTTATGTCTAATTTCATGTGAGCAACAACAATGAATTGTTCCCATGAGATGTTCCTCTTCCTCGGCTCTTCAGAAACCAGCATTATAATCAACCCAGAATGAAAAATGCTAGTACCCACAGCCTTTGATTTGGATTGAACTCTATCTGACCTTTTGCCTATACTTCTCAACAAATAGAAGGGAATTTTCATTTCATCTTTTCCAGTAAAATGCAGCAGAAACCTTATATGGTACTAGTATAGTGTATTGAACTTCCCCTCACATGTGAAATACCATTGAATGATCCTGAACATTTTATCAAACTCTCCAACCAGAT
Source organism: Picea glauca (assembly GCA_000966675.3). Classification (NCBI taxonomy): domain Eukaryota; kingdom Viridiplantae; phylum Streptophyta; class Pinopsida; order Pinales; family Pinaceae; genus Picea; species Picea glauca. The sequence goes on along the minus strand of JZKD02S1072324.1, from coordinate 286,488 downwards.
GAGTTCTTGGTACCCCTTTGGATAGATTCCCAGTTTGATATTCAGGCTTAAGGAAGTCTTTGGAAAAGGCTTCATTCAAGGCCATGGATTTAAACCACTTCTCTCCAGTGATAGGGATCCCTATAGCTATTGAAATAGAGGTCTCAGACACCTCAAATTCTAGGTCCCCTACCTTAGTCTCCAGGCCATCAAAATGTAAGGCAAATTTTTTTTCCACCGTAGGATGACCCCTCTGCATATTTTGGCAGAAAGTGAGGTAGCCCACCCTTTGAAAAAATTCTCTAGCCATGGGATCTGCCTCAAACAAAAGCATGTTTGCAGGCTCGGTTCTCACAACAATACCTCCCTTGTGAGACTTCTTCCTCTGAGGAGTTTTCATAGTTTAGGATGAAAGGTTTAAAAGCTATGGTGCAGTGATGGCCAGGAAAACAAAGAGTCAGACTTCAATAAGAATTTACTAGTGAATAGTGGTTTCCCTTTTCCAGGAATCTCCCCTAACTCAAACTGGTTGCTAGATTAGGAAACAATGGCTATGAATTTCCCTCCCTTTGTGTTCATAATTCTTAAAACTGAGGAATAATAAGGTGAATAAGGAGATCACTGCAATTGTCTATGAAAACTAGGTTGAAAACAGTCCAATTCAAAAGGTAGAAGAAATAAGGGAAAAATCATCGTGGTTTCAGTAACGACTTTAGGTAGCACAATGCGCATACAAGAGGTAAAGTTTTCTTGGACACTTAGAGCTCGGGAGCATAGCGATTATATGTCTTAAGAATGATAACCAGGTAATGGTGACTACATGTCTGAGTGAAATAAAGACTGATAGGAAAGTGAGAGGGAAAATACCTCCTCCAATTATGGAAGCACGATCGCTACCCAAACTCCAAGAAATAATTACTCCTTGAAATTTACATGCAGAGGAGGGAAGCCATGGAATACCTGGAGAATGATGATAACTCAGAGTTTCAATGAAATTTCAATATAGTATCACGAGAAACTGGGCCTCTGAATCCACCTCAGAATCTGATTTTTAGCGCCACTGCCAACTGGTTCGAACTAGTAGTTTTTGCAATGCAGAATTTTGAGTTTTCAAAATTTGAAAACCGTTAGCAAAGATCATAAATATGAATCCTCAAATAACCATGTTTCTGAAAATAAGGCAGACATGACATTGGTGTTATGATAACAAATCATGGTAAAAGATGAAGGACAAGGAGTGCGCTACATAAACTCTTGGTTAGTTGGCAGCGCTCCCTTTTCAAAAATGATTTGACCATTAAGAATAGGACAAAGGGATAGCATGAAAAGGCTATGGAGGCATGAGTGAGGAGGGTGACATGTCAAGTCAATCTGATCATGGAGTGAGTTGATCTTAGTGTCAAGTCATGAAGGGGGTCAAAACATAAACCAAGAAAAATGAACGTAGGCCAAAACTTTATGTGAGGATCAAAACTTGAGTCATGACTTAAGAATTTATTTATCAAGATAACCTAAGAAAATCACACTTTTGAAAAAAAAAAAAAATTAGAAAATCTAAAGGCTTAGAAAAATTATAACTAAGGGCTAAAGACCCAAGTAAACTTAGTGTGATAACATTGGATCCACAGGGGATGGCATGCTCCCTATGAGTTTCCAATAACAAGTAGTTTTAGTGCCTTATCCTAGGGATATGGGGTGAGTTATTAAAACAAAAATAAAAGAAATATGATATTTACAATGGCATGGAAATCCACTCATGGCTTAAGCAAACTATTTTTTCAGAAAATTCCCATTGACAGGGCCACCAAAAACTTCTTCATCCTCCAAATTCTGCAACTTGTAAGTGTTATTCGAAAATACCTCAGAAATTTTAAAGGGACCGATCCATAAGGCTTCAAATTTATCGCGCTTGCCTTTTTCTTGCTTTGTTGCATCCCACTTTAGCACCAGGTCTCCCAGCTAGGAATCCTCTTTATTTACCTTCTTTTTGAATGCCTACTTGATCTTTTTTTGATGGTCATGAGATTTATCCATAATTTCCTCCCGAGTCTGTTGCACTTCTACTAGTTGTTGTTTTCTTCTTATCATATCATTCGGCTCACCTTGGTTGTCTTGGAATAATTTTTCCATAGACAAGGAAATCTAATAAGGAAATATGGCCTCAACTCCATACACAAGATGGAAAGGAGAAAGACCAAGGGATCTCTTTGTTGTCACTTTGTCAGCCCACAAACTGAATTTGAGCTTTGAATCCCATGCTTTCTTGTTGTCCTCTAACAGTCTTTTGATGATATTTATAAGACTTTTTTTAGAGGACTTTGCCAGTCCATTTCCTTGGGGATAGTAAGGAGTTGAGTGGATCAATGTGATTCCAAACTCTTCACATAACTGGATCAATGGTTCATCCTTGAAATATGTAGCATTATCAGTGACAATTATGTTCAGACAACCAAACCTCACCATAATATCCTCAATAAAGCCAATGATCACTTTGTGGGAAGAAGTCCTTGTAGGGATAACTTCTATCCACTTAGTAAAGTAATCTATGGTATTCAAGATCCACCTATGTTGACCAATAGAAGCAGGATGAATTTCCCCAATAAAATCTAGGCTCCACTGCTAAATGGGTTATGAAGCTACCACAAGATTCAACGGCAAAGACTTGAGATACTTCTTTCCATAGAATTTTTTACACTTGATATAGGCTCTGATCTTAGCAAAAACATTGGTGAATAGACTAGGCTAGAAGTACCCATCTCTGATAATCTTATATGATATGGTTCTCCAAAAATGATGCCCTCCACATAAATTGTCATGAAACTTAGACATAATCTTTTGGGCTTCTTGTGGGTCTAGGCATCTCAAAATCACTCCTAAAGGATCTTTCCAATACAAGACTTGATCAATAAGACAATATTTAATTCTTTAAATCTCTCACATTGTTCTTTTCCATACCGTCATGAGGCTACAATTCTATAGAAAAAATATAATGACCTTGTACCAGATGCAACCTACCAATGGAGGGTTGACTTGAGAATCTTTATCGGACAATTCAGCCTGTTGATTTTCTGAGAAAATGCTAATGAAATTTACCCCCAAATATGTGCAATTAGATTCAACCATCAACTTGGCTAAACCCTGGCCTTTAACCAATTTGGTGGGATTAATCTCAAGATCAAATTCAAGGATTTTATCAATCCACTTGCTCCTTTTACCATCTATATCAAGCTGAATGAGAATTTCCTTTACAAAAGTTGATGGGACATATGCAATGACTCTTTAATGCAGCACATAAACTCTAAAATCCTTAAGAGATTTGACCAATGCATAGGCCTATTTATCCATGATGTCATATTTTAATTCAGCATCTCTCAAAGCTCTGCTGAGAAAAGAAATGGGCTGCTCTAACCATTCAGCATTCTTCTGCAATAAAACAGTTGCTACTATGTCAAATGAAGCGAAAGAAAAAATTATAAAATCCTTGGAGTAGTCTGGACTAATGAGCACAGGGGATTCATTCAAGGATTTCTTTATTTGATAAAAATAATTACAATATTCAACAGTCCATTTGATTTCATTTCCTTTTCTCAACATGGATGTAATATACTTTACCAACTAAACAAAATTTAAAACAAACCTTCTCAAAAAATTAATTTTTCCCAAGAAAGACTGAACTTCCTTCTTGGATCTAGGGAGTGACAAGGTTTGGATAGATTCTACCCTACTGGAATCAATCCTTACCCCTTCAGCTAACACAATGTGACCCAATAATTTTCCCTCCTTCATGGCAAACAATGACGTTTTTAGGTTTAAAGAGAGACCAAATCTTTTTCATTTCAAAAAGACCTTTTTTAAATGATCATAATGTTCTTTATCATATTGTGAAAACATTGTTATGTCATATAAATGGATAACTACAAACATTTCCTTCTCTCCAATAAAGGCTATGTCCATGGATCGTTGAAAGGTCGGCCCTGCGTTCATCTAACCAAAGGGCATATTATCGTACATGAATGTACCCCAAGAAGTGGTGAAGGTTGTCTTCTTTCTATCTTATAGCAAGACAGATATTTGATTGTAGCCATAAAATCCATCAATCATGAACATCCTAGATGCACCTGTCACCCTCTGCAATATGTGCTCCATCTTGGGCAAGGGGTAATTATCCTTTTTAGAGATTCTATTTAGATTCCTGAAATCGACACAAAGTCTGATTTATCCATTCTTTTCTCTCACTAGAACCAAGTTGGCCACCCATTCAAAATACCTCAAAGGAATAATAATTTTAGCATCTAAAATATTTTTTACCTCTTTTTCCATCACAGGAAGCAACATAGAATTTATTTGTCTCAACTTTTTTCTGAAAGGTTTGGTCTCTTTCTTTAATGGGATCTTGTGCTCTATGATGCTTGTGTCGTATGTTCTGAGATATTCATAAGTCCAAGAAAACAAATCAGAAAACTCTTTTAACAACTTAGCATATTCATCCCTTTGTTCCCTTGACAAGCTTCTTGACAACTTGACATACTTTGGATCATTTTATGTACCCACGTTGCACTCAGTTACATCAACATCATCAGCTAAACCTGTGATCTTTACTGCCACATCATTCATGTCAAATAATCTTTCCAAAGGAACTATTCCTTTTGGAATGTAGTTGCTAGGCAACTGAACAATATGATGATTAACAATTTTGTTTAGAAAAACATCAGCATGAGGATTATTTTCAGAGTCATGATCTTGATCAATGTGTAATGTAGAAAACTCATCAACAGTCTCAAGGAATTTGTTGATCTCAAGATCATCTTCAAACACATTCCAATGCTTGAAATTGTCAGGTATAGAGGGTTTGTATTTGACTTATACATCATACTTGAGTTTAGGTGGCAAGAGGACTATGAAATTGCTTGTTGAAATAGCCAAAGAATCAACCATGATATTCTCTTCTCTTGGAATAAACGAAATATTGAAAGCTAGGAAAAAACTGTCAATTAATTCCCACTTCATTTCTATAAGATCTAAGTCTAGGGTGATTAGTTTGATAAAGATTTTTGATCTGATGAACAATCAATTTAGCATCCCCAAATATTGATAGCTCTTCAATCCCCATGTCTTTTGCAGCCCTCAAACCCAAGACAACAGCTTCATACTCTGCCACATTATTGGTAGTTTCAAATTCTAGATTGTATGAAAAAGATATAGTCTCTTGAGAAGGTGAAACAAAGACCACTCCAACACTATCACCTTCCCTAGAAGAGGCTCCATCAAAGAACATCTTCCAAATAGAGGTGGTTGGAGGAGAATCTTCACAAAAACTAATGGATTGTTTTCTGATTTCAAGAGGAGGTTCAACAGCATCAGTGAGCTACAAGATGATGGATCCTAAATCAATATCAAGTGAAAAAATAGGATGATTTGTGGGGTTTTCTTCATCACTAATAATGTAGGTCAGCTGAGCTTCTCTATAAAGTCTTCTATGCTCCCCCCCAAACACAAGAATGGTAGCATATGTGAGGTCCATCTACAAGGTTCCCCCAAGTATTTTTATCCAATATCTTGACAAGAGCGTGCCAAACTTGGGGGGAACATCATCCACCATGATATCCATGACTACACTTTTCATGGGCAACTGAAATAAGGTCACAACCAGATCTTTAATGACCCCAAGACACTTCAATTTCCTAGAGTCAAAATAATATAAGTCATGGTAGGTCTTTGTGATTTCTAATCCAAGCTCATCCATGACAGTTTTGGGCATGAGATTTTGGGATGCCCCTGAGTCCATCAAACAATTATGAAGCACCTTATCATGTATGTTGAGTGATGTATAGAAGGGAGGTGATGAATCATCTCTATCTTCTATCAAAGGTCCTAAGATGATTGTTGGATTTTCATCTTGCACATTTACTGAATCGGTGGCATTTGAAGAAGATTTGAGCTATAACATTTTGCAGAGATATTTTTTAAATTCTTCATTTTTTATCAATTCCAAAAAAGGTACAGGGATCTTCATTTTTTGGATCTCACTCTCAAATCTGAAAGAAGGTGAATATTTCAGGATCTCTTTGGCCTCTCGAGTAGGATTTCTGACCAAAACTTGGGGGCTTTGAGTATATTTTTATTTTCTACCAATTGTCACAGCCTTGGCAGAATTTTCTTTTTGGGTAGGCTGATCAGAGGCATCATTCTTTTCCTCATTATTTTTGTATCTCATATTATATCTATTAGGAATTTCTTTTGCTTTCTCTCCCTTACTTAATTCATTTCTTTGAATATCCATCAAGGATTTCTCATATGCAGATTGAGTCAAGTGAGGAGATGGGGATGTGTCACCTAAACAATGAATCTCAGGATCAACTTCTTCCTCCTCTCCTTCTTCATCAACAACAAGGTTGTTTTGTAAAGGAGTTTGTACCTTTTGATCATCTCTATCTCTATTTCTAGGATCTCTTGGAAGGATCTGAGGAGCATTATTGGGTCTCATGAAGTTACCTCTATTATCATCATTTTGAGTATTTCTATAGGTTTGTTTTCCTTCAAGTTTTAACTTCTCTATCTCAGAAAAAATGGATTTTACTAATTTGGTAAGTTCGTCAACTTGAGGATGGACAATAGGTGAATCAGAGGTTGAAGTTTCAGTTTTGTTTTTTCTCCTGTCCCTTTCATATTTCCCCCTAAGTTTGTCAAATGCCACTATGCTAGACTCTACCTCAAAGGCTGCATCTTGCATATGAGATAAGGAGGTTGATCTTCTTTCTCTCAATAGAAGGCAAAACTCAGGGTCAAAATCACTGACATAATTGATTTTTGCAGAGGTTTTTGTAGGCTTTATATCAATAAGGATATTATTGTACATTTTGTTGAATCTTTTAGAGAAGTCAGAGACAAACTCTCCCTCTTTCCTCTTTAGGGATCCAAACTCTGTGATATAATACCAAAAAAAAAAACTATCCCCCCACTACCTCAAAAAGGCATCATCTAATGCCTCAATCCCAGTAATGGATCCAGAGGCCAAACCCCTAAACCACTTCCTAGCCTCACCATCAATTATTTGGACAAAGACTCTCATCCACACATCCTCATTTTCAATATTTTGATTGTCTGCATAATTGTAGAAGGAAACAAGATGTTCTTCAATAGTTATATCTTATTCTCCTGTGAATTTGGGCATGTATTTTAGATAATCTCCAGCAGGGAAATCATTCATTGGTTGAGGTAATATAATAGGGGTGTATCTTGCAACCACTATGTCATCCATCCTATTTCTAGGAGGGTTAGTGCCTGCCATTTGATTTTGGACTCTAGGTGAACAAGGAGGAGAAGGAGACTTTACTATGTGCATCTTAGGAGAAAAAGGAATGTATAAAGGGGGAATTTCAGTTTTCACAGCAGAAGGTTGAGTCTTGGAAGAAAATGGTATAGGCGGTAAAGGGGATGAGTTTTCCTCTTCTTTGGCTGTAGAAATTTTGATAGGAGGAGGAGTAGCAAAGCCTAAGGTAGGAAAATATTCAAGACTCTCAAGTCTGAACCACTTTAGAATGTCAGGGGAAGCAAGTATTTAAAAAATTTCTTCTTTCAAATCAGGTTCAAAAGAGGAGTATTCAATAGGGAAATTTTCAAAATCAAGATTCTTAGATACTTTAGCAGAAGGTAAAGGAAGATTACTTGATATAACAACTAGAGTATTAAGAGTGGAATCAGGCAACTGACCAGAAGCACTTGTTGCAGCAGCATAAAACTTTCTTCAGAATCTTTTTCGTTCTTTATTATCTTCTTTGGGTCAGCCTTAGGTGGAACCAAAGGTAGTTGTGGATTTGACCTCTTGTGTCTACCTTTAGGAGACAGAGCTAAAACAATGGAGTCGTCAGGTGCAAGTTGCAATCTTCAATGTACTGAGTTCCAATGCACCTTCAGAACTAGTAATCTTTGTCATTCAATCCGAAGGAAATGTCTTCAATTCTTTCCCCGAAAACAGCGCCAAGATTGTTAGCACTAGGAATCACCCTCAAATTGCATAAAAGGTAAGACTAATACCCATCAGGTTATGTGTAAATGTAAATGATTTTTAAAGAGGTCAAATGGATGAGACTCAAGATAATAATGTTCTAACTCAGAAATTTGGGCTAGAATGCACAAGAAATTGAGCTCTTGATTAACTTCAGTTAGTGAGTGGGAATAAAGGTGAATAGAGGGAAGAATTTGGTGAGGAAAATGTAGAGGTGTGGCATGGACATCGGGTCTTCAAGCAGCCTAAGGAAGAAAAACTCAAACACAAGATCTTCTTGAATTCAAATTTTAAGGAAACGGAAGAACATCATAGTAATAATATAATCAAACATTCATCATAATAATACTACAACAATCCATGTGAATCATTCAAGCATGAATACTTCAGTATCAGAGGAAAATAAGTTGGAGTAAGAAAGCTAACTTATATTAATCATGAAGTCTCAAATCAAGTACTTAACTAGTTAACCAGTAGCTTCATCAAAATATTACAAAATAAGGGATCCTAGCTCAACCATTCGAACCTACTAAAGAATTTAGACTATATATTTATAACAAAAAGGAAAGGCAACAACTAGAGGTGTGAGTTGGCATTCCTCCCATGAAAATCTCCAAATCATTATTTCCTCTAACAACTAAGCTAACAACTGAGCTATAAAAAAGGAAAATGTTGGCCACTGATCCAACCAACTTTTGAATTGACTTGATATTATTTAATGTGCATTTCCCTTAATGCCAAGTGTCCTTCAAATAATTGAAAACTATCATCATGTTTCCATCTACCATCTCTGCCTTTCTCCACATCATCAGCCACTTCACAACGATGATCATTTGAACTCCTTGATTCCTGGTTCCTGTTGGTAGCGTCTTTTGGTAGCGTTTTGGGTAGCGAGATTTTGTAGCGTCCCCACCAATTTCCCTGTAATTTCATAGCGCAACCTCCAAAATAGGCATGTCGAATGGGTAGTACCAAGCCCATGTATCTCTGTGTAGAATCTGTCCTCTATCAAAACTTTTGGTAGCACCTACCTGTGTAATTCACTCTCTGTCAAAATTTTGGTAGTGCCTACCTGTGTATCTGCGTGAAATTCAGTAGCGTCCAATTGAATTCACAACACCATCATTTCACTACTGATAGATTTGGTAGCACCACTGGGAAGTTATCAGTGCCATCACTACACTAGTCTTAGGCAATAAGGTATCATTATAGGTAGCAAACTGATAGAACAAGAAAAATAGACAATTTCATAGCACCATAGCGCTCCGAAATGTCTGCGCTACTACTGTTGAAGAGATTAACTCTTTGCAAAATGCCAAAAACCATGAGTAGTATGCATTAGAAGCCTATATAACCTGTATAGGTGGCAAAAAGAAATATTTCTTCAATCACTTATCCTTGCAAAAAGGGGCCATTCTAAAAAATGGAGCTCACCTTCCACCCATCACTTAATCAACCTGACACTCATTCTTGTGGAAGGAGGAATTCCCTTTGGCACATCAACATGCTTCCCTTTAGTAGTAACATGCTTCTTCACTAGAGCTATGTTTTCCTTGGCTATTGGCTTCTCCTTTCCAATAGTAGCTTCAACCAAGACATTCAAGTTTCTTTAAGCCATCTCATCCTGGAATTGTTGCAAACTCTGCTTTGAGCTTTTTGTTCTGAGACTGAAAGTCTCTATTTTCCCTATAGAGGTTCATGAGTTGCCTATGAAGAGGTTGGGATCTTCTTGCTGCAAATATTTCGAAGTCAAGAGTGTGGTTGTAACCATCCATGAGATCTTTCATCTTAATCCTTTCAGATAGGGCTTCATATTTCAGATGAGCCACCTCCTTCCTAGCTTCCCTGAGTTGTTTAATCAATCTTTTGAAGGTCTGGTTTCTAGGTGGAGTCGTGATGTGGGAAGTCTCAACATGATTTTGTGTGGCTTCATCTTCCTGTTGCATAGGGATTACCTCTTCTATCTCAATAGGCTTATCAATGCCTTTTCCCTTATCTCTCTTCTTCTTTAGAATAGAAACCTTTGGTAGGACCTGTTCTTCAACAATCCCTTTGAGATTTGATGACCTTGTGAAAGGATTTCTGATCTTGGTGCTAGTTGTTGAAGGAGATGAAGAGAAGTGTAGTTTCCTTCCTTTATTAGTTGTAACTTTAGTAGAGGAAGGGACCTCCTCTAAATCTGGTGCAGGAGGGGGTGAAAGGTCTCTTTGTGGAGAATGGTAGGCCTCCCTCTCAGTTTCTGCAACTTCCTTAATGGCTTATTGATCTTGAATGGGGGCCTTACTCTTTATTTTCTTGTTGGATATTGTTGGAACAACACTAGTGGATGGAAAAGGGCTTGTTATCTGTGACTAAGGAGTAGTTGCTATGTCTAATTTCATGGGAGAAGCAACAATGAAGTGTTCCCATGAGATGTTCCTCTTCCTCAACTCTTCAAAAACCAACATTCTAATCAACCCTGAATGAAAAATGCTAGTATCCACATCCTTTGATTTGGATTGAACTCTATCTGACATTTTGCCTATACTTCTCAACAAATAGAAGGGAATTTCCATTTCATCTTTGCTAGTAAAATGCAGCAGAAGCCTTATATGGTACTGGTATAGTGTATTGAACCTCCCCTCACATGTGAAGTACCTTTGAATGATCCTCAGCATTTTATCAAACTCTTCAACCAGATGAATTCTTGGTACCCCTTTGGAAGAATTGTCTTTTTGATATTCAGGCCTAAGGAAGTCTTTGGAAAAGGCTGCATTCAAGGCCATGGATTTAAACCACTTCTCTCCATTTATAAGGATCCATGTAGCTGCTGAAATAGAGGTCTTAGATACCTCAAATTATAGGTCCCCTACCTTAGTCTTCAGGCCATCAAAATGTAAGGAAAATTTCCTTGCCACCTCAGGATGACCCCTCTACATATTTTGGCAGAAAGTGAGGTAGCCCACCCTTTGAAAAAAATCTCTATCCATGGGCTCTGCCTCAAACAAAATCATGTATGCAAGCTCAGTTCTCACCATAATACCTCCCTTGTGTGAATTATTCCTCTGAGGAGTTTCCATAGTTTAGGATGAAACATTTAAAATATATGGTGTAGTGATGGCTAGGAAAACAAAGAGTCAGACTTCAATAAGAATTTGCTAGTGAATAGTGGCTACCCTTTTCCAGGGTTCTCCCCTAAATCAAACTGGTTGTTATCTTAGGAAACAATGGCTGTGACTTTCCCTCCATTTATGTTCATAAGTCTTAAATCTATGGAATAATAAGGTGAATAAGGATATCACTTCAATTGTCTATGAAAACTTTGTCGAAAACAGTCCAATTCAAAAGGTAGAGGAAATGGGGGGAAAGGCAGCGTGGTTTCCGCAGTGACTTTAGGTAGCACAGTGTGCATACAAGAGGTAAAGTTTGCTTGGGCACTTAGAGCTCGGGAGAATGGAGATTATATGTCTTAATATTGATAACCAGGTAATGGTGACTGTAGGTCTGAGTGAAAGAAAGACTGATAGGAAAGCGCGAGGGAAAATACCTCTTCCAATTATGCAAGCACGATCATTACCCAAACTCTAAGAGATAATTACTCCTTGAAATTTACATGCAGAGGAGGGAAGCCATGGAATACCTAGAGAATGATGATAAATTGAAGTTTTAGAAAAAGTTTAGGAGAGTATCACAAGCATCTCAACCTTTGAATCCACCTCAGGATCTGATCTGTAGCGCCACTGCCAACTGGTCTGAACTGGTAGTTTTTGCAGCGCAGAATTTTGAGCTTTCAAAATTTGAAAACTGTTAGCAAAGATGATAAAGATGAATCCTCGGAGGCATATTTTAACCAACCATGGTGTTGAAAACAAGGCAAACATGACATCAGTGTTATGATAACAAATCATGGTAAATGATGAAGGGAAGGGAGTGTGCTACAGAAACTCCTGGTGAGTTGGCAGCGCTCCATTTTCAAAAATGATTTGACCATTAAGCATAGGACACAGGGATAGCATGGCAAGGCTACGGAGGCATGAGTGAGGAGGGTGACATGTCAAGTCAAGTTGATCGTGGAGTGAGTCGAGCTTAGTGTCAAGTCATGAAAGGGGTTCAAAACATAAACCAAGAAAAATGAACCTAGGCCAAAACTTTATGTGAGGATAAAAACTTGAGTCATGACTTAAGCCTTTATTTATCAAGGTAACCTAAGAAAATCACACTTTTAAAAAACAAATCAAAATTAGAAAATCTAAAGGCTTAAAAAAATTAAAACTAAGGGCTAAAGACCTAAGGCAACTTAGTGTGATAAATATTGTATTTATGTTTAATTTATGGTATTGATGATATATTGAATGTTGATTGAATATCATTGAAAATCTATATTTTTATTAAAGAAAGAAAAATACTAATAGTGATTCACCCCCCCCTCCACCTCTCAGTATTCCAACACTTTCAACTCTCCCTTGGTATCCCTTTGGAAATAGCAGGAGGGTTTTTTGTTTCCTTAGGACTTGTTACTTTGTTTTTAGCATCCCTTTGTTTCCTGTAAGGTACCATATCTATTATAATAAGTGAAAACAAAAATATTGCAGAGAATAATAGCGGAACAACACAATATATGAAACCAGAACACCAAAATAATAATTTTATTGATAGGAAACTATTAGGGACCTAACCTCCCTAGCCCCTCACATAGGTAGAATAATATAATTCCATGTAATAAAGGCCAATATTAATAAGGCCTAGCAATAAGAAAGAATAATTCAAATGTAAGAATACCTAATAGAAGTTATCTCTTTTAGAAGGATCTTACTCTAGATTGTTCTTTTGGATTGATAGATTTAGTATAAATAGAATTAGAGAGTATGAGAAATATTGTCTTGGATATTATTGTAATAGAGCTATGCTCTTCTAGAGGTTTCCCCCTCGAAGAGGCAAGTGAACATTGCTCTCGGTAATCAAAGTTTTCTTTCTGGTGTTATTCTGGTATTATTCTGATATTATTGTGGTATTGTTTAGGTTATATAATTGTTTCTATGCCATTTATAGCTAATTATTTATATTTTGCATACTGTTTTATATATGAAATACTACAAGTGGTATCATAGCACCTTCCTTGGAAGAAAATTGTGGGTTAATTTATTTTCAGGATAGAGACGTATTTCGACATCTTAAAGCTACAGAGATCTGTCGTTATGTGCATAAACCTGTGGTCGGGGATTCATAAATGCAAGAAATATAAGTGGTACTTAAGCACACATTTTTTGGCCACCCTTGTAACCCCTATTGGTACCCCTTCGAGTGGTAGTGCATCAAACAACACATGTATATGGATCAGCCTATATATCTGTTGGGCCCCAACAACTCCCCCTAAATTTTTACAAAATTTAAAGGGCCCCTATTAGAATCTTGATAATTATGATGAGATACAAAATCAACATTTTCAAACAGTTCCATACATTGGCTTGCTTTGGGACAAACTTAAGACATTCACTATAGTATGAGACATTCATTACAAGAGTATATGTCAAAATTTAGAAACAAGCATAGAAATCTCAATTTAAACAAAAACGTTAATTTTTATCAACTGTTTACTTTCATTTAAATTATGATTATGTGTTATTTCTTTCGCCCATTAGCAAGTTTGACTATTTTGAATAGTGGGTTCAATACTTCATCAAAGAATATGTTGGTTGGTTTCTCATTTTCATAAAATCATTTGGTGATATTAATTAATTAAATTATTTTTTCATTTTGCATCTCATTTCAAAATAAAAATAATAATAATAAAAAACAATAATCTATCATTTGTTTGATTTTGTAAAAAACCAAAATTAATATTTCTCTCTTCTCCATTAACTTGAAGCTTCTAGAATTTTAAGATCATATTTGAAAGGAAATTATAAACAATGTTTGTTTAG
>JZKD02S1072324.1:209666-248697 GCA_000966675.3 Picea glauca | reverse complement strand
CTTTTCATAAATGGATTGGCCCAAATTTCTCTCGGAGATTTGTATTTTAGTGAAGGCCAAAGTCCTACCATCTTGCATGAGGATGACCCAAATTCCATTCCCAGAAGCCTCACATTCTAGTACAAAAGTCTTTGCGAAGTCTGGAAGTGAGAGGACAAGGGTTGAGCACATAGTATCTTTGAATTCTTGGAAGGAGTGATCAGTAGTTGGAGTCCAAGTGAAAGCATTCTTTTCAAGGAGAACAGCGAGAGGAGCTACAATTTTTCCATAATTCTGAACAAACTTTCGATAATATCTTGTTAAACCTAGAAAACCACACAATATCTTAAGAGTTTTATGCTGAGGTCAATCCTACATAGATTCAAGTTTCTTAGGATCCACCCATATACCATCATTTCTGACAATATGACCCATTTACTCCACTTCTTAGGCTCTAAAGGCACATTTAGATTGTTTGAGTAAATTTTGGTGCTTAGAGAGTAGATGGAGAACTTGATCCACATGGGCGAGATGGGATGTCTAGTTTTTACTATAGATGAGAATATCATCAAATAAAACTAAGAAAAAATTATGGATAAAAGTACGAAAGACATGATTCATAAGACTTTGGAAAGTGGAAGGAGAATTGCACAAGACAAAGGGCATTACCAATAACTCATAGTGACCCTCATGAGTTTGAAATGCAGTCTTAGGAATGTCCTCTTCTTTCATACGGATCTGGTGGTAGCCAAAAACGTATATCAAGTTTGGTGAAGTATTGAGCACCACTTGATTCATCTAAGAGGTCATCAATGACAGGAATTGGGAATTTTTCTTTGATTGTGATTTTGTTGAGGGTGTTAAAATCATGACACATGTGCCAAGTACCTTCTTTCTTGAGCACCATGACCAGAAGGGAAGCATAGGAGTTCGTACTAGGATAGATAACACCCACTTCTAGCAATTCATGAAAATTTTTCTCAATGTTATTATTCTGGGTAAAGGGATGACGATAAGGCAGAACATTGGGAGGAAGACTAACCAGTATGAGAGGAATGGAATGATCAGGGACTCCACGGGAATGTGGAAGTTATTTGGGAGTGGTAAAAAAAAATTGGTGGTGAGAGAGGATAGATTGAAGATCGATATGCATAGAGGGTGTCTCAACAACTTGAATGGAGTGGAGTTGGGAAATAATTCTAGAATGACCCTTTTTGAGGAGCTTTTCCATGCGATGGGAACTGATAATATCAGGTATGTAGATTTTAGTTTTGTACAATATTTTACTCCAAACAAATTTTCAATAAAAGAACAGAAAAGCTACAATGGAAAATACACACATTACACGGATATTTTCCCCTGGAAACCAAAACCGGGAAAACTAGCATATTCTATACTCATTCATTGTGTTACATTGTTTTCAATACAATATACATATAGGATCCAGTGGCATCCAAAACCATAACCTAATGACTTGGATTAGTCAACAACCCTAATTCCTTAACCGAAAATAGAAAACCATTGACAAAAACCGTGTGCCGAAAAACCTCCCAACAATGGACATGAAAATCGAGGTGACACAAAAATGAGGAAAAATGCGACATGCTTCCTCGGAAAAAACAAATTCTCGGGGGCATTGTCCCTACATGCTCAACGTAATGTAGAATACATTATAGATATTTGTGCAAAGAATATAACACTTACCCAACAAGGGGAACCTGTTGTGATGCCTTGTGTTGTGTTGCTTATATGATTAGTATAATGCACTCATTAATTATCAATCCAGGATTCGTAATCAACAAAGTTATAAGACACTAGTAAGAGAGGTAATTCTAATGTCACGAGTATAGAACTAATCTAGATTATGCATGCTGGAAATAAAGCACACTGTCAAATTAAAACACACTTTGGTTGTCTTTCACAGAGAGGCTATCTACTCCATTATGGCACATGCAAGTATGAGATGGATTTCTTTGACAGATCAACTCTGTTATCTGACCCATAAAGATAACTATGCAATCACACTTTGAAAAGGAAATCACACTTCAATCATCAAGGTATAGCATGGGTAGTTTGATAGCTAGTATATTGGGTATGTTGTGGTTCACAATGATCTATTGTGGACTTCACTAGTTCTTTTCCAAATATGCTTGACTATTTCTACCAACATCTATATTCACTAAGAGAAATCAAATCCATAAGAACAGAAATAGGGCGTATGCAAAAACAAAGTAAATGAAGATCTTAAGCAATCATGTAATCAAAATCCTAAACTAAATTGTGCTACTAACATATGAAACTGTCAGAGATGATGAATCAAGTTGAGAAAGAAAAGATTCAGTTAATCTAACATTTACACTACTGAAATCAAATGTTAATACTAATCTACAAGGATGATGACCTCTGTTGGGAGGTGGGCCCTTTCCACTTCAACAGGTCAACGATTGGAGTCTACAGTAAGTTGGTCTTTAATCAACACATCACTCTTACTCAAATGTCAAAACATGAAATTAGACTATACTAACAACTTAATTCACTTTCATTCATAAATGATCAATACATGGAAAAAAATGACATTCTTCTATTAAACTTCAAACTCAAGATATGTTCTACAATATGCAACACTACTTCACATGTTGTGTTATGCTTATTTCTCTATATCTCCCACCATCCTTTCCACGACTATTTAAACAGTGTTAGTCATGAAACACAAGGAGGTGAAATCTTTAGCAGATCAACAATTGTCACATATATACATTCGGTTACATATTTTAAGCTTCATCCTCATGACATGAAGTGTATGAGGATGAATCAATAATCAAACTAGCTTAACATAGTCTTGCTAGAAACTTTGATGATCTAATAAACATTCAACAATTATCTTAGGCACGATCTGGAGCTAAAATTGGCATACTATGTTTCCTGTATTAGTACCGGATCATGACAAGTGAGATATGATAGATAGTATCGGATTCGAGCAACACACAATTGGTTGGTACCAAACTAGAACAGTCTGTGAATGTTGGTACCGGATTGCGACAGTGAATGATCTGCGGGTACTGGATCTGAACGGAAGGTGCTCTTGGTATCGGATTCGAACAGTGGGTGATCTGGCGCATAAGTACTGGATGACTTAGCTGACATGGACTTGTCCAAAGGTCAAAGGCTACACGTGGCAATTTTAAACATTAGTACATGAAATATTTAGTCTCCTAGCTTAATAAACCACAAAATGCATGAATTCAAATATACTTTACCTTATGACCTTATAAGTGACTAGAGGTAGTGTTCTTTGTCATTTATCCAAGCTTAGGTAGGAAAAAAAGTTATAAATGAGGAGTATAATATGGTAATGGGGATGTCAATTTAGAGGCTCAACATTTCCCCATGCCAAAATCATTGCATGTCCTCATGCAACTGAAACATACTCAATATTTTTCAAAATTTGAGACTCCATTCTCTCTACTCCTGTGGATCAATGATGTTGACAGCTAAGGTTTCTGCTTTCAGCTCCCTTTTTATGACCCTCATGTATTGTAAGAGTATTAGTATCTTCTTGAGCTTATTATAAGTCTCTTCATGGTCATCTTGGAGTTGTTGGTTGGTTGCCTTCAGTTGCTCATTTTCCTTCTTGATATATCTATCCAGTAGTTGGTATTCATTTACCTCTTGTTTTAGTTCCTGATTTTGTTTTCGTAGCTCCTCAATATACTTCTTCATCTGTCCTTTTGTTAAGGTCCTCATTGACCCCATTGTTTCCAGCTGGATGTGTTCTCTTTCCTCCACTTCCTCCCTCATCCCACACAAAGTAATAGTAACTTTCTCCTCAGTTAATCTAGGAATGTCATCCTAGACTGGTAGGTCTAGGGAAGGGGAGGTAAGATCTATTGGGTCTTCATGTGTAAGAGGACTGACAACTTCTTTTCCTTTCTTTTACATGCTTCTTGTGGTTCTTTTATAAGGGGGTGATGGATCAGAAGTGCTAACAAGTTTCCTTTTCCTCTTTTCTTTTTGTGGAATGGTTACAGGAGGTTGTTCTATAGACTGTTCATCTTTATGCTTTGAGATACTCTTCTCTTTCCTCAAGGGTTTTGACTTGTGACCCTTCTCCTCAAGTGCTATTGCTGATATCTCCTCTACTAATTCGGATTTACCTTTTATTCTTGACTTTTAAGAGTCTTATTAACTGAGGAAGAGGGCCCTACTTGTTTACTAGCTTTATCTTTTTGGCTCACTGCTCTCGAGGATGATGGAGTTACTTTGTCTTTCTTTCCCTTTTTATCTTTAAGTTCCTTATCTTCATCTGGAGCAGGATGGGCTTCCTCTACAGGTTCGTTTTCTATGGAAAGGTGTTGAGTGATGAGGGTTTTCCAACTAAACCCTTGCTTCCTTATTTCATGTATAACTATCATTTTGATAAGACCCTGATGATAAATACTAGTCTTATCAGTTTTAGATAAGGATTTGACACCTCTTACCATCTTGTTCAGGCTCATACATAAAAAGTATGGAAAGTCAATTTCAGGACCTCCTTCAAAGTGCAACAAAATCCTAAGATGATATAAGAAAGTTACAGCATACCTTCCTTCACAAGTGAGGAATCGTTGAAGACTAGCAAGCATTGGATGATATTCTTCCTTGATATAGTTTCTAGAAATCCCCTTTTTCCAATCAGGGTGTTGATGGTCTTCCTTTAGAAATATTTGGCACATTTCTTTATTGATTCCTACTCCTTTGAAATACTTGGCTCCTCTGCTAGGTAATCCCATGGCCTCCCTTAAAGTTGCTTCATTGATTGTTAGCTATAGATTGCCTATGTGCACAATATCTCTATCGTAACTCTGGATAAATGCATGAGATTCCCTCTCATGACAACTTGTGAATTTTTCTAAAAATGGCATCCATCCTGCACTAGCATACTTATCTCTACATAGCTGGAACTCCTCGGTCTCCCTATAAATATAGAAGATCATTTCATGTCTACTCACAACCATCCTTATAAACTGTGAGTGTAAACCGGGCTGTAGTTTAAGAGTTTACTCAACTGTGAGCGTAAGGTTTTTTTACTGGATATCACAGAGAGGAGTAGGCTCTGAAATGGAGAAATATGGGTCACGACAGGAAAAAATAGTGATAGCGTCAATAATTCGAAAGGTGGGTTTAAGTTAAGATGTTGCAAAGGAAAATTAAGACAAGATGAGGGTCATCTGGATGGCTTCGCCACCCAGATAAGCCATTTCATTTATGCCCATGGTACAATGATGGGAACGGGATGTTTGGTATCAAAACATCATTGTTGTTTGGGATAGGCGATTAGACCTCTAAGTGGTGAATTTGATGTTGAATCATGCAACATGACACGAGGTAGATTCATGATTACTTAAGGGTGAAGCATGTTCTTGGTTTAAGGTCATGGCTCATCATTACTGGGCATGCTCATTTTAGTTCATACCCACATACACACATTTAATGTGATTTTTCTCTCAACATCTTTTCAAGTGCTTATGTGGTGAGGAAATTGATTAAGGTTAAGCATATGGGTATGAGGGAAGTAAAATTTAGGTGCATGGTTTTAACAATAAGGTCATAAGATCTAGTATGCACTTCATACCTATTGTAGTTTTATAAGCAAAGGAAAGTAAATAATACCATGTTACCTTTGTTTTTACCATTGCATAACCAATACCCATAGCATATGTGACTGCCTTTGTATTTGAAGCTTTCAGATTATCAAAGTTCATCTTTTTAGGCTGTAGTTTTCTAGAGGCTTAGTACTGGAATTTCCTATACCTTATGAACTTCTTTATTCTATGCTTGTTTTTTAATTTCTTCCTTTGTGTCTAGTTTTGCAGGGTTGTAAGGTGAACATGTTGGTCTCTAAATATGAGATGTGAGTCTGGAAAAGAGTCCTGAAAGAGGCGCTTTGACTCTCCCCCATGCCAAAGGTGTTTCATATCCTTATGAAAAAACATCTGACACATTGTATCACAATGAAAGAAAATTGATAAGAGAAGAGAAACCAAATCAAATTCCAGAAGTACATCTGTCACCTAGCATATGATCTCATGCCCTATTTTTTTTTGTTTAAGAATGAAATTGTCTTTCTTCTGATGACTTAGTGACAAGTGCAGCATTCAGCAATGAAAACATGGAGATTTTTATATTTTTCCATAAGAACAGATCCAACCTAACTTGCTTCAGATATTTACTATCATTAGATGTTATGGATAAATTTCACAGTATAAGTAGATTAGACTCCCTAGTCAAGGTCTCACTCTTAAGAATTTTCCTTCTTAGGTAATGTAGGATTTAGATGTCAGACCGGTAAATTTGAATTAGGGTAATTCTCAAATGGACATTTAATTATAGAATTTGTTTTGTTTGTTAATCTGGAGTTTGCATCTTATAAATGTCAACAGTGACATTTGCTTGTAGTATTCATAAATGATAAAAGTGAATTTTTCAATCAAACAAGTATAAATGAGACATTTCTCAACTAGAACCCACTGCCAGCAAGCCTGTTCAGTACTCTGGTGGGGTAGTTGTGATATTTAGTGAGAGACATACCTTCCCCAAGAAGAATTCCCCATTTCCAACAGGCATGTTTAGTACCCTGATGGGTTTTCTTAGTCATACCATAGACCAGTACTCGCTGCCAGCAGACCTGTTCAGTATCCCGGTGGGTTAGTCTCTTAAACCCTTTTTCTATCAGAGGCTTTGTGTCCATAGTCACCTATTTTAGTTTTTGTTAAAGAGTGCTTTTTCACAGGTGACAAGGGGAGGCTTGTCTGAAAACCCTTTTACAGGCTGGGATGGTATTGGGTTAGAAGATATACTCTCTTATTTGAATGTCTTTAAAGATTTGTTTGAAGGAAAAATAAACTCATGTATGTATGTTATTTATTTATAATATTCCAGATGTATGGTTTGTCTGAGTTTGTCCATAAGAGAATGACCTAAAGTTACCTTAGGGTATTGATGCATCCTCTTCCATAAAAGTTTCCTAGTGTTCCCATGACATAAAGTGTTCATATACTCATATGCTACTCTTTGGTAAATATAATCCAATGATTATTGTTGAAGTCTAGTTAGGGTGAAATAGTTACTTGTAGGCTAATATTTTTAATCCCTTCAATCATGTTGAAGTATTGATGTTGTTTGTAATGGACATTTTGATGAGGGCAACCTCTAAACTCTAAATCAGGTTAAGCATGGTTATTTAAACAATATAGGAAAAAGAAATTATATCTTCGTTGTCAAGCAACAGAACCAAAAGAAATTAAAATACTTCCTTGTTAAGCAACATAACCAAAAGAAATTACAATTCTTCCTTATCAAGCAATAGAACCAAAAGAAATTACAATACTTCCATGTCGAGCAACAGAACCAAAAGAAATTATTGCTTCATGAAAGATGCCATTTGATGCTACAATCAGCTCCTTGGTTCCAGCTTAAGTGGTTACTGCAAGGCTTCATACTTCATATTAATTGACATTAGATATTTGAAATAGGCACAAAATTCTTTGTCAATTAGATGATATGTCCTAATAGTATCGTATAAGGACAAACTTCTGGTACCGGACCAGCACAGGACTGCTGGTACTAGATCAGAACAGAATTTCTGGTACCAGATCAGCACTGTTGGTACTAGACCAGAACAAAGTATTGTTGATGCTTACAAACTGATGTTTTATCAAGTTCGTGAAAGATCAAATAAATTACAGAAATCTACTAACAAAAATAAAATGTGAAAGTAAAACAAAGGAGGTAAGAATCCATTGTTACCTTCAACTTATTAACAAAACACAGTTCACACACCTATGTACAAAAGTTTTAAAAATAAATAAATAAATCAATGTGGATCAATAGGAAGATCTCCTTCCTTACTGATCACCTGCATATCTGAATTTTGTAGCACACGTGTCAGAAATTCTTCTTTTGACAGGGGTTTGTTATAAATTCTCAACCGGTGGCCATTCACGAGTAGGTGTGTCTGATGTTCATCAATTGTCTTTATCCTAATTGAACCATTACCATAGATAGTGTCAATCTCGTAAGGTCCCAACCAACAAGTAGTTAACTTACCTTTGAAGTTCTTGAACCTATTGTCATACAACAAGGCCCAATCTCCTGATTGAATTTTTTCTTTTTGAGATACTTTTCATGCCATTTTGTCCTCTGCTCTTGAATAAGGATGGTTCTTTGAAGTGATTCCTGCTTGATTTTTTCCAGATCATTAAGCTGCAAGAGTCTTTATTGTTGGGCTTCATCTAAATTCATGCCAACTTGCATAGCAGTCCTAAAGGTTTTAATCTAGAATTCTATGGGGAGAAGCACCTGCTTCCTGTACACCAAATCGTAAGGTGTATGCCATTTTGTATTCCTCTAGGTGATTCTATAAGCCCATAAGGATTCTAGTAATATATCAGCCCAATCTTTGTGGTGTAGTTGTATTGCTTTAGAAAGAATGGACTCAATGACTTTGTTGGTAGATTCTACTTGCCCATTCTCCTGTGGATGATAAGGTGTAGATTTTTTGTGCTTGATTTGGTATTGTTCTGTAACAGCTTTGACCAGATTAGAGTTAAATTGAGTCCCTTGATCAGTCACAATTTCTCGAGGTACACCAAATCTAGTAAAAATGTCACTAAAAAGAAAATCTACCACTCATTGTTCACTTGCAGCTTGTAAAGATTTTTCTTCAACCCACTTAGTCACATAGTTAGTACATACAAGTATGTACTTTTTCTTTCTAGATGTAGGATTTATGGACCCTACAAAGTCTAATGCCCATTTTTCAAAAGGTTCAATGACTACTTGGGCTTGAAGTGGCATTTGGTCTCGTGCAGTAGGCTTACCCATTCGTTGGCATTCATCACAATTGGATACATAAGTTCTAGCATCCTTGAAAATATTAGGCCAATAATAACTAGATTGTAGAACTTTATAGGTGGTCCTCTTGTCAGAGAAATGGCCTCCACAAGGACGATCATGGCAAGCTTGCAGAATATCATGGATCTCATCTTCCCTTACACATCTCCTGATTACCAAATATAGCCCTGTTTTATAAAGACAATCATCATGCCACATATAGTTTTCACTTAGCTGAATTACTTTTTGTTTTTCTCTAGGAGACAATTTATGAGGCATCTTCCCTGTCACAAGATAGTTAGCTACATCTACCAAGGACTAAATGTAGAAATAGCAAACAAATTTTCATCAGGGAATTTATCATCTACTGGTGTATTATCTCCTAGATGAATCATTTTAGATAAGAAATCAGCCACAAGATTATCCTTTTCAGGTCTATCAATAATATTGATATTAAACTCTTGCAATAATAACAGTCATCTTGTAACTCTCAGGTTTGTTACAGGTTTTTTCATTAAGAATTTGATGGACTAATGATCAGTGTGTACAAAAGCTTGATATCATGTAATATAGTGTCTAAATTTATTGATAGCATGGACTACAGCTAACAATTCTTTTTCTGTGACAGTATAATTAACTTCTGTTGTGGAAAGGTTTTTACTGACAAATTAAATAGCATAAGGCATTTGATTTTCCCTTTTTCCAAGAACTTCCCCTAGGTCTGTGTCTGAGGCATCAATACAAATATGAAAAGGAAGGGACCAATTTGGTCCTCTTAATACAGGGGTACTTGATAATTTATGTTTTAGAATATCAAAAGATACTTGGCCTTCATCATTCCAATTAAATTCATCTTCTTTAGATAATAACTTGAATAAAGGGGTAGCTAAGCTTGTAAAATTTGGAATGAATCTTCTATAGTAGCCAGCATGCCCTAAAAAGTTGTGAACTTACTTTTATGAGGAAAGTATTCTGATTTGTGTGATAATATGAATCTTTGCAGGATCAACTCTCATTCTAGAACCAGAAATGTGATGTCCCAAAACAATACCTTCAGTGAGTATCATCTTTGACTTTTCATTACTTAGGGAAATATTAGTTTCCCTACACCTAATCAAGACTTTTTCTAGTCTGGTCAAAGCTTCCTCGAAGTCATCTCCATGGACTGTAAATTCATCCATGTAGATTTCCACACAATCATTGATTAAGTCAGAGAAAATGGCAAGGACAACCCTTTGGAAAGTAGTTGGGGCATTGCAAAGTCTAAAAGGAATAACCTATAAGCATAGGTTCCCCATGGGCACATGAAAGTGGTCTTTTCCTGGTCTTTGGGTGCTATTTGTATTTGGTTATAACCACTAAACCCATCTAGGAACGAGAAATACTTCTTTTTGGACAAGGTATCCAACACCTGATCAATAAATGGGAAGGGAAAATAATCCCTATGGGTGGCTTTGTTCAACTCCCTAAAGTCTACACATATTCTCCATTTACCATTTTTCTTGGGAACTATGACAAGTGGAGACACCCATTGACTATCTGAAATGGGGTATATGAGATTGGCTTGAAGGAGTTTTTGCAATTCCTCTTTTACAATATCTTTGAGGGTTGGATTCATTCTTCTCTGAGACTGTCTAACTAGTCTGATTTGGTCATTAGTGTAGATATGATGTGTGCATGTGTCAGGGTGAATTCCTTTCATGTCTACATAATCCCATGCAAAGGCATCAAATTGTCTCTGTAGCATTTCAATTTCTTGCATCTTTTGTTCTGGTTCCAAACTAGAGTTGATATACAAAGGTTTTCTCGGGCTAATCTCAACAAGTTTAGTACTTTATTCCTTCTCTGAGGAAGTTGGTGATAAATTATATAATTGGGTGATATTAGCATGCCAAGTTTGTTGAAATTCGGAACTGAAAATATGTGACAATTATGCAAAAGACCTAGGATATTCAATGCAGTTTGTATCATCCAAAAATAAACTTAAGACTTGTTCATCTGATTTTTCTTGCATTCCTTTTACTTGTTCAAGTGTTAATAGGGGTTTGATGCAATCTTCCTCTCCATAAGGGTTTTCTAGCCAAACAAGTATTTCTTGTGCCAGTTGGGTAGGAGGGAAGAGGACAAGCTTTTGGTTATGTGTTTCATTGGATATAGTCATCTCACTAGACCAAAAACTTATAAAGGCATCTATTGTGGCCAACCAAGGGCAGCCAAGAACCATAGGGTGTCCTGGTTTGGAGGATGATTTAGAATCGATGACTAGAACGTCCACAAGATATTCAATGCAGTTTGTATCATCCAAAAATAAACTTAAGACTTGTTCATCTGATTGTTCTTGCATTCCTTTTACTTGTTCAAGTGTTAACAGGGGTCTGATGCAATCTTCCTTTCCATAAGGGTTTTCTATCCAAACAAGTATTTCTTGTGTCGGTTGGGTAAGAGGGAAGAGGACAAGATTTTGGCTATGTGTGCCATTGGATATAGTCATATCGCTAGACCAAAAACTTATAAAGGCATCTGTTGTGGCCAAACAAGGGCGGCCAAGAACCACAAGGTGTCCTAGTTTGGAGGATGATTTAGAATAGATGACTAGAACGTCTACAGGATATTCCCAAGAAGCTAATGTGACTGTGACATCATCTAAACTTCCTGCAGGGCTAATGAATGACTTATATGCCAATTATATCATGGTTTGGTTTGGCCATAACTGGTTGATTTGGAGATTTTGCATAGTGTCAAAAGGAATTACATTCATTGTTGCACCCAAATCAATGAGTGTGTTCAGTAAGGAAATACCATTAATTTCAATAGTGACTACTGGGTTCCCAGGGTCATTATATTTATATGGCATTTCATAAATGAATTCAGATAATTGTCCTACCACCTGAACAAGGGGAGGTTCCTTCTTCTTCCTTCCTGGTTTCTTAAGCAAAATATCCCTTATTATTTTGGCATATATGGGGATATCCTTAATGGCTTGCAGCAGAGGTGTTTTTATACATACATTTCATAACTCATCCTCTATGTCTTTGTGCAAGGGTGGCTCAGGTTTCTTCTCTAATAGTCTTTCAGGGTAGGGTGGAATGTTAACTTGTTGAGGTACTCTTACGGACTGAGAAGTGGTTGGAATATGAGGGGAAGTCTCTCCTTATACAAGGGTGGTTTGAGTATTTTCTTGTTCAGAATGACTATCATTTTCTTATTGAATTATTACTCCAGAATTTGATTGATTTACAACTTTCCCGGATCTTAGTTGAATTTCATAAGTGGGAAAGGTTTGGATTTTTTCATTCTGCACAGGGTGGGTGGGTCGATTATTGGGGTTAGGAATTGACTGGTAAGGAATTGTTGTTGGTCTAGGATGGTTGTGGGTAGCTTGGATTTGTGGTTGTTGATTAGCATTTATAGGTGCTTGTTTCTGCGAGTTAGGGTTCAAGGGTACTGTGAACTGTTGTTGTAATGAAGGTGGAGGTAAAGCTTGTATCTGAGGTGGGTTAAATCCAAGTAGTAATTGGGAAATTTTTGCAGGATACTATGGATATGTCGGGTAAGAGGGATTCCCATACAAAGGTCCCCTCCAACATTGTTGCCAAGGTTGAGTTTGAGCTTCCTGAGGTGTCCATTGGGGATAGGGCATTGGAGGAGGACCCCATTGTTGTTGTTGATATTGTGTATTAGGGTCATAAAATGCATTGGGTTTTTGTGCTCTCCAAGGCCTCCTAGAAGGGTACGGTTTTTCTTGTGATACTCCTCCTCCCCTATACATGGCTTGCAGCTCAAAAAAAGTTGGACGTTAAGATGTGGGGTTCTCTAGTGTGCACAAGACACATACCTCTATGACATTTAATGGGCATTCTTTCTCAAGGTGCCTTTTTCTACATTTAGGACAAAATATTGCAAAAACAACATCGTTTTCTTGCTTCTTTTTTAGTTTTAGGGTATCTAACTGGTTACCGATTGTGTTCAATATGTTTGTTTTAAAGTTTTCTAGTAAGTTTCCTAACTCAATTCTGGTGACAGTCCCTGAGTTTTGTCTTAAATTTCTGCTAAAAGGATCTCTTGGTCCTTTGTTTGTTTTATCTTGTCCTCTTAAGTATCTCCTATAGTAATCTGCAATTTCTGCAAAGGGATTTTGGTGCACATCTCCTGAACTTAACAAATTTAACACTTCTATGCAGTCATCTCTAAGACTTTTCAAAAATATTGTTCTTACTACAGCTAGGTATGTGGTGAATAATTTTGATTTCTGATAGTTGTATAAGAACCTTTCTAAGTAGTCTTCAGGGATTTCATATTCAGTTTGCTGCATTTTAAAGATATCATTTTTATCATTATCCTTACAATAGTCTTGGTATTTCTGTAAAAATGTGTCTTTCATCTGATCCCAAGAGAGAATTGTATTTTCTCCTAAACTCATGAACCATCTTAAGGCTCATTCCTTTATTGTGGCTGGAAAGAGCTTAAGTTTTTTGGAATCATCTGAATAGTTATAGCTTCTACATAATATGTCAAACTCGAATAAAAATAAATCTAGATCTTCAGTTGACATACCTCTGAAAGTGGGTAATGATGACAATGGGATGTTCTTCATATTGATGTTTCTGGAAATATCCAAGATTGGAAACCTGAAGGTTTCAGTCTCAATGGCTACATTTCTGTTTCCTTCTTCTTCTGCCATTTCGCTAGGTATCCTTCCTCCACTGATAGATGGTTCAAAAACTAGATTTTGTGTGTCTTATGCATGCTCAGTTTCTTCAGCAGATTCACGTTCTATCTGCCCCAATATTTATTCTTCAATTTTAGGTCCTTCTTCAGGAGCCTCACTGGCTTCCCTTGAACTTCCTCCTGGTGGAATTTTTATTGCACCAATTTCAGTTGAATTAGTGTGGGGATCAATTTTCAATTCTTTAGAGCTTACAAATCTACCCTTATTATTTCTATATCTATGCATAAAATAAAAATTTGATACTAAAATCCTAATGAAAGGTAAGAAGGAAACCTGGATTTGGAGAACCCCACTATAGTGGCCGTGTGGCTCTTCACTCACGTCTTAAATTTTTTATCCTCCTCCCTCAAGTAGCCCTTAAAATCATTCAAATAAAAACTATGCAAACAATCTAAGATAAAATCACTTCCTACCGTTTGCAACTCCCCGGAAACAAAACCAAAATATTGTGCTACTTATATGATTAGTATAATGCACTCATTAATTATCAATCCAAGATTCGTAATCGACAGAGTTACAAGACACCAGTAAGAGAGGTAATACTAATGTCATGAGTATAGAACTAATCTAGATTATGCATGCTAGAAATAAAGCACATTGTCAAACTAAAACATACTTTGTTTGTCTTTCACGGAGAGGTTATCTACTCCATTATGGCACATGCAAGTATGATATGGAGTTCTTTGACATATCAACTCTATTATATGACCTAGAAATCTAACTATGCAATCACACTTTGAAAAGGAAATCACACTTGAATCATCAAGGTATAGCATGGGTAGTTCAATAGCTAGTGTATTGTGTATGTTGTGGTTCACAATGATATATTGTGGACTTCACTAGTTCTTTTCCAAATATTCTTGACTATTGTTGCCAACATCTATATTCACTAAGAGAAATCAAATCCATAAGAACAGAAACAGAGTGTGTGTGAAAACAGAGTAAATGAAGATCTTAAGCAATCATGTAATCAAAATCCTAAACTGAATTGTGCTACTAACATATGAAACTGTCATAGATGATGAATCAAGTTGAGAAAGCAAAGCTTCATTTAATATAACAATTACACTACTAAAATCAAATGCTAATACTAATCTACAAGGATGTTGACCTCTGTTGGGCGGTGGGCCCTTGTCGCTTCAACAAGTCAGCGATTGGAGTCTACAGTAAGTTGGTCTTCAATCAACACATCACTCTTACTCAAATCTCAAAACATGAAATTAGACTATACTAACAACTTAACTCACATTCATTCATAAATGATCAATACATGGAAATAAATGACATTCTTCTATTAAACTTCAAACTAAAGATATGTTCTACAATATGCAACACTGCTTCACATGCTATGTTATGATTATTTCTCTATATCTCCCACCATCCTTGCCACGATTATTTAAACAGTCTTAGTCGTGAAACACAAGGAGGTGAAATCTTTAGCAGATCGACCATTGTCAAATCTATACATTCGGTTACAGATTTTAAGCTTCATCCTCATGACACGAAGTGTATGAGGATGAAGCAATAATCAAACTAGCTTAACATAGTCTTGCTAGAAAATTTGATGATCTAATAAACATTCAAAATTATCTTAGGCACGTTCTGAAGCTAAACTTGGCATACCCTATTTTCTGTATTGGTACCGGATCGTGACAGGTGAGATACGGTAGATAGTACCAGATCCGAACAACACGCAATTGGTTGGTACCGGACTAGAACAGTCTGCGAACGTTGGTACGAGATCATGACAATGAATGATCTGTGGGTACCGGATATGAACAGAAGGTGTTGTTGGTACCGGATTCGGATAGTGGGTGATCTATCACATAATTACCCGATGAATTGGCTAACATGGACTTGTCCAAAGTTCAAAGGCTACACGTGGCAATTTTAAACATTAGTACATGAAATATTTAGTCTCCTAGCTTAATAAACCACAAAATGCATGAATTCAAATATACTTTACCTTATGACCTTATAAGTGACTGGAGGTAGTGTTCTTTGTCATTTATCCAAAATTAGGTAGGCCAAAAAGGTATAAATGAGGAGTATAATATGGTAATGGGGATGTCAATTTAGAGGCTTAACACCTTGGAACTTATATTATTGTCCCTCTTGTTGGAATTGCACGGTTAAGTCCTTAAAATCCATGAGAATGGGGTCAAGAGTGCGTAACCATTTGAAACCAAGAAAAATGTCACAACCACCCATGTCTATAGAAAACATATGGGATTTTAGGTGATACTAACCAATTTGGAGCCACACATTTTTACAACGGCCCCCACATTTCATGGATCCTCCAATTGAAATCATAATTTGAAAATTATTGATGGCACGGATGTAACAATTGAATTTTTAGGAAATGAGGCAATGAATAAAATTATGGGTGGTACCATTGTCCAAAAGGATGGTGACTTTATGATTTTCAATGTAACTAATTAATTTGAGGGTCTGAGGAGCATAGAAGTCAATGAGGGCATTAAGTGAAATCATCGATTCAAATTCTCGTGGATCATAGGGTGGGGTTAGAACAGATGGAAGTGGTAGCTCATCCATAGGTGAAACAATAGCCTCTTCTTCATAAACATCCTCAGTCATGGCCATACAAAGTTTATGTTCCTTACACTTGTTGCCTAGAAAATATTTGTCATCACAATTATAAAAAAGACCCTTGAGTTGGAGTTCAACCATTTCATCCCCGGTTAATTTATGGATCTTGAGGGGAGTTGCAGGAGGGGAGGAATTGGTGGGTTTGGGGTGAGGAGGAAAGGATGGTCCATATCTCTAGGAGGAAAACATCTATTGTGCTTCCTTAGATCATTGAGTAGCTTCCAACCAATTCTGGGGATGTGCCATGAGAACATGGGCATAGATTTCATCTTTTAGTCCATTTATAAAGCATTCCCTGAAGAAAGCATCTGGCGTGCCCTCCATTCTAAAATAAAAGTGCTCAAATGTTGCGATAAATTATTCCACTGTCCCAGACTGCTTCAAATTGGTCAAATGGCCTAAGTGGTGGGTCTCGAAGTTAAAGTGGTCATAAAGATCCGCAACAAACTGTGTCCAAGAAACATACCCTTGGTGTGACTTTTTACTCCATTGCCACCATTTCCATGATTTCATATCCATATGTAGGACACCATAATGAAGATTGGCTAAATCATCAGTAATTCCATGAAAAGAGAAATAATGTTCCATTTGAGTGACCCATCCTGTGGGATCCAAGCCATCAAATTTGTTCACCTCAATTCTGGGAAGGCGGAGGTCTCGAGGAAAGTGGGTAGAATGAGGACCTTATTAATGGTAAGAGTCATGGTCTTCCTAATAGGATGGTTGTTCAAAAGAGGAAGGGTTTTGGGAACTTCCCATCAATTGGTCAAGTGTGGCTTTGATGTGGGAACATTGGTCCTTGAGTATTTAAACAAAGGAATTGAGAGAGCTACTATTGGCATTGATATTATTGATGTCCTCCTTATTTTGGAGGTTGTCAGCAACCAATGCATTAAGTTCTAGGGCGCGAGTGGTGGTCATTTGGAAAAATGGTTAGGAAAATGGGATAGGGGGTGGGAGGGGTGGGTGAGACCACTAAGAAGAATGGTTTCAAGTGATAGGTACCACTACGATCGGGGAGAAAATGGGAATCCAATGGGATAGGGGAAAAATAAGAGGGTCAAAAAATGGGTCGGGTCCACTAAAACAAATTGTATTAAAAATGATAGGTACCACGAGAATCAGGGTGAAGATAGGAATCCAATGGGATAAGTCCCAAATAAGTGTGTTGGAGGGACCACTATACTCCGATCTGGATATTTTTTTTTTCTTTACTCCTTCGGAGTTATACTCCAATCTGAAGAATACTACAGTGTTGAAAGGCCCAAATTCTTAATAGGAAAAAATGTGTAGTAATTTTTCAACAAGAATGCAGGAGGTAAAGTTGCACAGCAATAGATCTTGTATATTATGTTTATGTTTCCATCCCAAGGGTTAGGGTATTCATGGTTTCTATAGACAAGGGTTTTACGTGTTCTATAGATCTCTGATATACGTGCATGGCTCAACAATAGTACTCGGCCCAATATCTCAGGGCCCCAACTAAGGAGGTTAGACCGTGCCCTTAGCCATACTACTCGAATACCCAGGTATTAGAGAGTATCTTCCCTAGTGTTTTTCTCGGTGGCACTATAACAATCAGGCGATCGATTGGTTTATCTATGGACAGCTTAAGGATATCTAGGTCGATATGTATACAAGTGTTGTATGATGCTCTACCACTCGAAGGGTACTAACATGGGTTACAAGGGTGGCCAACAATGTGTGCTTGAGTACCACTTGTAGTTCCTACATGTATACTTCCCTGATCATGGATTTATGTGCGGAACAACAAATATCTGTAGATTTAAGATTCCAAAATACGTCTCTACCCTGGAAAAAAAAATAACCCACAATTTGTTTCCAAGGAAAGTGCTCTGATACCACTTGTAAGGAACTGGATCTATTACAATAGCCGAAAATAGAAATATTGCAGAGAATAACAACAGAGCAACACAATAGATGAAACTACAACACCAAAATAATACCTTTATTGATAGGAAACAATGCCCACTTGCCTCTTCGAGGGGGAAACCTCCAACTTAGAAACGCTCTATTACAATAATTCTCAATACAAAACTTTCCATACCCTCTGCTCCTATTTATACTAAATATATCTACCCAAAAGAACCATCTAGAAGAACATACTTCTATAAGCAAAAGATTCTATTAGGTCTTCTTACATTTGATTTATTCTTCCTTATTGCTAAGCCTTATTAATATCAACCTTTATTACATGGAAATATATTATTCTACCTACAGGAGGGGTTAGGGAGATTAGGTCCCTAACATTTCCCTTGTTCAAATAATATGTGATGTGTCACGATTGTGTGCCATGGAGTTTGTTCAGCTCCTTCTAAGTCCTGCTATAGTTCACCCTTGTCTCCATGAGTCTTTACCATCTATATTTTTCAATTTTTGGACTCTAGTTGTCCCCTTTTCGCTAATTTTTCATTGAACAACCTCTTGCCTAGTAATTGACTATTCCTCGTGGAATTATTTTAATTTCTACCAAGTCATCCTTATATTTATTCTTTGAATAAGGTAATTCATGAATCAAAATCTCTTTTCCTTCCTGTCATATCTTGGTTTCAGTCCCTATCAATTATCTTGTTCTTTCTACCTCATACTGGTTTTCAAGGATTCCCTTGTCCCATAACTTCAACAAACCTTCCCCTATAGACTTCAACACTTGTATTCTAGGGGTTTGGTTTATAGGATACTATACTTTGGTCCATTTTAATTATTGGTGATTTACCTTAGACCAAGTAGGCCTCATTTCTTCTTGACTTGGTTGTTTCTCATGTGCTATACCTCATCTCATTATCACACCATTGAGATTCATACACTTGATGATTCAATGTTCCAGTTGATTGTTCCAGATTCCTAAATATGTGTGAGTTTTATTATCCCTTAGGAGTGAGTTTCCCTTCAATTATTTCCCCACATGTTTCAAACACAACACTTATTTCCATAGTCATAGATCCAGTTGTCGTACTTTGGATGTTGGTCCCTGTGGGTTTCTCTTATCCTTAGGTACCAACATACTTTCCCTTATTAACACCATCATCTTGATTCTATGGGTTAGTATTAATACATTGTATACAATGGTCCCATTTTCCTCACTGATGGGTTACCTTGGACCAATTTGAGAGAGTCCTTGGTGTTCTTAGATTTGTTAGTATCTCACACAATTGGCTCTAGTTCATTCTTTCATTGTTGATACTTGTACATGTTTTTTCATTAATTCAACCTCAGTTGTAGTTCATTGGATTTTATAGGATCTATATAATAGTTACTAGATCCTCGAATTTGAGCTTCCCTTATTATATATCACTTGATATCTTGGGGCACCTTCTTGTTAAAAAGGGTTCCCCCCCCCCCATTCCAAAGGAGGCATTAGTTCCTATGTATTCAAAGTAATTGAAATATTCACTATGCTTCTATGTTTTTCTTAGCTTATTGATTATAGGGTATATATAGGATTTTTTATATGATTTTATTAGGATTTGGCACCTCTTCTCTATGATCACATCTTGTATTATTTTTTGTACCAATTTTTCCCATTAGCCTGGCCTGGCCCACTGACTTGGCCCATTTTTCCATGGTACCTCACTATATCATTATTTGGATATATCATGATGAGCATGCATATGCCCACCTCATCCCTATTGATATCTTGTACACATCTCCCTTCTTTGGTTTTTTGTTGGAAGGTGGTTCTCCTTTACCCTTCCATAGGAAATCCTCTGTGTTTGGACACTCCAATTTGTCCTTGGTCCTTCCTTTGCTTGGGTAAAGAAAATGTGATGTATTTTAGTCATATGATTTTATCCTAACCTCACTTATTTTATCCTAACCTCACTTATTAGGTGGAAATATGTTATCACCTTAAAATTGCTCACTTGCCCCATTTTGAGCATTTGAGTACATCACTTTCGTATGCACAACCCTCATCCTTCATTCCATTCCACCATCATATGACCTCAAAATTGTTGGAATCATCCAAGTCAGCCCCAAGAGTTGACCAATATTATCCAGTGTAGATATTGGCCCATTAATTGCATGTAGATAATGTATATAAAGATAAAAAACCATGACTACCTTAAAATCCATTATTTTTAACTATTTTATGTCCCCATCAATGCACCTGATATGTTGTGATGGAATGTTAGTTATGTGTGGACCATGCCAAACCCTGATTTCTATTTTTAAGCTTTGAATTAGTCCTCTTTAACCACTATAAGGAAGATAATTTCAAGAGTGTTTTCCACCATGCAACTATAAATAAAGAACTTGAGGTCACTCATCCATATCAATCCATATAAGTAGGATTATGCTATTGGAATACCACTAGAACATAGAGAACCTATTTCTCTTGATTCCAAATTCTAGTCTCTTTTCTTTCTTTGTTAATTAGGGTTGGAGTTGGAGCACACCAAGGAAGCAAAAGACCCATCCAAAGGAGGGGCGTTTGAGCCCATTTTCCTTCATCAAGATTATTCATTAGGTGTTGTTTACTTTTCCATTCTATTGGGTTAATCAAAATCTTTGCATTCTTCATTTCCTTGTTCATGTTAAGTAGGATTTATTTTGTGCATGTGGATCTCACTTCTTGCATAGATCATATATAAGGTTTTACTTCTAGGTGCATTGACTATTTTTTTGTTTCTTCATCTACAACCATCAAGTTAAAGGGTCTTTGATCATCCTTGTGACAAGAGTCCCACCAACAATATATAAATAACCTGTAGACAAGTTTTAGGAAGTGATAAATATTATCATTATCATAAAGGGGAAAAATTATTTAAATCTCACTTTTCCTCATTTCTCTAAAAGAGAGCATCTTTATATTTGAAATGGATAACTAAATCTATAATGAGACTTTCTCTAAAAGTGTATATAGAGAACAAGGAACCACTAAAAACAACATTGGATATAAGAATATAAAGAAATGCACATGAAACTCTAATGATATACCTTATTTCTTTCAAATGTAGAGGGTCCACTAAATCAACATCACCTAGAAAAAGAAGCTTTTTCAAAAGATTTTATTGTACAAAATGTGATTCCTAGTGTTTCAAACAAAATTTGAACTATTTCATGCATATTTCTCATCTCCAAAAGATATGCTAGATGGCTCTGATCCGAATTTTATGAGGAGAACGAAAATGAATATGGATTATTATTATTCTTAACACAGAGACACAAGAATAATAGAGATAAAGTAAAATTGGATTCTAATCAATAAAAAAATGTGTTGAAACTGTAAAATGCAATGGAAAACAAGCTTGCTAGAATGGTGGCGTCTTATCTTTGAGAAGAGATGTGACAGTTGCACTCATTCGCAAGAACATGGTTACAATGAGGCTCTCCAAGACTTTTTACAGTAAACATGAATTCAAAAACCCTAGACATCCAAAAACCTAACCCTAGGAGATGAAGCACCAAAAGTCATGTGGGCCCCATTGGGGTAAGCTAGTACATCAACTTCATGGGGTCGTAACTTTTGCATATGATCTTCATTTTAGGCACACAATAGCCCGTTGGAAAGTTCTATCCGAGGAATACACATGTTGTCGTCAAAATTTGACTCCATCTGCATTTTGACTGTGGCGAGCCCTAAAAACACTGTTTAGGGCCTCAAAACAGCCCTGGAAGTCAGGGACCCAAAAACTAGGAAAAACCTACCAAACTAGAAAAATACCAAAATGAGCCATTTGGAATAGGTGGGAGGCCACCAAAATCCATATGGATCAATCCTCCCTCCTTATCAAGAAATGGCCTCCATTGCGTTGAGTGCCCCCGTCAAATGATGAAAGTTCTATTGAATTTTCCCCTGGGTGAGCCACTTGCCTTGGTGCAGGAGCTACCCTGCTTTGACAACTTGATAAAGTTGGATCCTTTACTAGTAAGTGCCATTGACTTGCGTGTCCACAATATGATCACTGGATTCATCTTTCATTCAATCAGGGTTGAGCACTTTTGGTGTCAATTGTTCTGCTATCTCTGAGGTGTCCAACAATGTTGGGAAGTATGGTTGAAGGAGATCCACATCGAATACTAGATGCAGGCCAAGGAAAGGAGGAATGTTGAGCTCAAAAGAATTGTCACCCACAGCCTTGGTGATGGTGTAAGGTCCGTAATGGAGTGGGAAAAGCTTTCGATGGGGCCCTCTAAGGCGTTCTTTCTGCAAGCATAACCACACTTTGTCTCCCACCTGAAACTTATGTGACACATGGTGTTGATCATCGCGTTGCTTGTACTTGGAATTGCAATTATGTAAAATATATTGAACCTGTTGGAAGATGTGTTGGATCTTCTCAATGAACTGGGAGGATTTGTCAACTTCAGTTGGAGGAGGTGATGAATCGGTCAGGGTGGCCGCAAGAGGTAGTGAAACATCCATGGGACCCAATGGTTGGAATCCCAACCCGACCTAAAAGGGGTTGTGTTCAGTTGAGCTATGTACGGATTTGTTGTGTCTATGATGAACATAGGGACAACTCTCATCCCATCTTCCAGGGTGCTTGGAATTGTACATGCACAGGATATGCATTATCATCCGATTGACGACCTCAGTTTGGCCATCTTTCTCGGGGTGGAAGGAAGTGGACTTGGTGATCTTGGTGTCTAGCTGTGACCAGAGGCTTGAACAGAATGTGATGAGGAACTGATTGTCTTGATATGAGATAGTGGTTTGTGGGATTCTAAAATATACCCAGACTCATTCAAAGAAGGGCTTGGTAGTGACCTTTGTTGTGATGCTCTTCTTGGAGGTGGACATGATTTCCATCTTGTAAAAGTGACCAACAACCACAAAGACATAGTGATTTCCCCTCTTGGTGGATGGAAGGCCTAACATGTAGTCCATTGATATGGATTTCCATGGCATTTCAGGAGTAGGCAGGGGGGTGTATAGGCCTTGTTTCTTAGTGGTTGGTTTGGCAATAGCATAGGTAGTACAGGACCTGATATACTTGTTGGCATCCTGTTGAAGTATCAGCCAGTAGAAAGGTTTTTGCAACACTGCCACTATCTTTTCGACGCCAAAGTGTCATGCCACCCGACTGTAGTGGGATTCACAAATTAGCTTCGATCTCTCACTTGATGGAATGCAAAGATGGCCCATTTGACACAATATCCCATCTTGAAGGTGTAAATTAGTGACAACTAATTTTTCTCCCAACATTTGGTATGTGGTGGTGAAGTTATGGTCTGTCTCATAGAGGTTGGGCCATCCGGAGGTCTCATGGTCGCAAGATTCTAGCACCATGGTGAGTTTCATGATTGGAGGTCGGATGAGGCAATAAGAGACTCGGTTGGTACTTCATGTTTTATACTTGATGTTGAGGTGGAACTGTTGCAAGTATGTGGACCACCTCTGATGGAGGTCATTCTGCAATTTCCCTTATGTCTGCATGAACTGCAATGGTTTATGATCCATGTGGATGACTGTCTCCTTCCCAAGAATGTAATGTCTCCACTGGTGGCAGGATTTCACAATGGAGTACATTTATTTGTCGTAAGTAGGGTACTTACGAACAACATTGGATAGTGCCTCACTATGATAGGACATGGGTGATCCAAGTGGATATTGGTGGCCACCCACCTATTCCAATTGGCTCCTCGTGTCCATTTTTGTTTAGCATGTTCTTTTGTACTGTTTTGTAATTTTGGGTTCTACACTTCTCGGGTTGTCAGAAGCCCCACACATCCTCCAGGTGGATAATTGTGGCCTCTCTCCTAATCCAACTGGATTATTTTTTATGTTTTCATATCAACACATCTTGTTGTACTTTCAGGGTCGTTTTGGGGCCCTAAACATTGTTTTTTTGGCTCGCCATAGTAAAACTGTAGACAAAGTCAAAGTTTGATGGTGGAATGTGTATCTCTTTGAAAGACCTTTCCAATAGGATATTATGTGCCTAAAACGAAGGTCATATGCAAAATTTATGGCCTTAGGAAGTTGAGGTACCAAATTACACCAACTTACCTATAGGGCCCACATGACTTTTGGCGTTTCACCTTATAGGGTTAGGTTTTTGGATGTCTAGGGTTTTGGAATTCATGAGTAATATCAAAAATGCCTATGGAGCCTCATTGCAATATGTTCTTCTCAGAAGGATGCGTGTAGCAGCCACATCTCTTCACATAGATAGCTACCATCATTCGAGCAAGTTTCAGTTCTGTAGTTTTACAGTTTCAGCCTATTTCATTATTTAATAGAAGATATTGTTCACTGGATATTTTTGTTATTATCCATATCTCTATTTTTATTGTTTTCAGTATGTTAATCAGTTTGTTCTACTCCTAAATCTGGATCAGTTGTATCAGAGCGGTCTTCTCTTCATTTATTTTTCTTTTTGCATGTCCCCGACAAGATCTGGGTACAAGAAGTTGGGACTCGAACCAATCGAGACATTACCAGATCGGTCACGCCAAGCTTGACAACAACCCATGGAATATGAAAAGAAAGATTATGGAGCAGGGGATACTATTAAAATGTTTCTCGAGGAATCCCTCACGCAACAAAGGAATAAAATGATGGGCAACTTCACGCAGATCCTTCGACGGCTTCCCACAGGAGAAACATCTTCATCAAGCAGCCATGCAACCCCCTTCAAGGTACAGGTAAATTTTGATATCCCATTATTTGAAGGAATGATAGATGTGGATGTTGTAGATAAATGGTTGAATCTGCTCGAAGGATATTTTTCGGTCCACAATTTTTCCAATAGGGAAAATATCATGTTTTCACTCCTCAAGGTCGTTCCCCATGTTAAATACAGGTGGGATACTTACTCTGAGCAAAGGGTCATGGAAGAATCTACAATATATTTGGTGGCCCTTCAATGGGATTCCTTCCGGGACGCCATTAAATAATAGTACTACCCTATTGGAATCTATGAGGACCAGTACACCAAATGGACCACCCTACGTGAAGAAAGGGACCAAACAGTACCAGATTTCACCAATATTTTTCATACCCTACGCACCAAATTGGGTATCAAATACTCTGAGCATCATCTAGTACTCAAATACCGTGATTGTTTTCATAGATACATTCAGACAAAAATGGAGTTCCTATACATGGCCTCTTTAGGCATGACTTATAGATACGATGTCAAGATTGAGCAGAAATTTAAGCAAAAATGACAAGAGTTTGGATCTGCAAACCCCTCACAACTGAAGCAGGGCAAAGGCAGTCGCAACCCACACAGCAAGGGACAAAGTCGATATGGTCACCCTCAGGACAACTAGTCCAAGCCGCAATACAAGAAGGGTAATGAGAAGATGAAGAAGGACATGGGAAAATGGTGTGAGTACCATAAAATTCCTTGGAACAACACTGAAGAATTTTTCTCCAAGCAATCCCTCGTGGTCGAGTTGAAGGCTTCCGAATCAGAGGCTAATTCTAATTCTGAGTCAAATATTGAAGGAAGGAATCAGATTATCAATGTTGAACCCAGTACCACTGTGGCTACCACCAAAGTCTGACTGAGTGAACCAAAAGAACCAGAGGAAGGGGAACGCCTCTTTCAATTGCAGATGTGGGTCAAGGGGGCTCTGATTCATTTCATTGTCAACATCGATAGTCAGAAGAACCTGATTTCAGTAGAGGTTGTCAAGCGGTTGGACCTACCAAAAACATCGTACCTTCATCCCTACACCATTGACTGGATTCGCTAAGGAAGAGATCTATGTGTCAGCCAATAGTGTCGTCTACCGTATGACATCAAGCCTTTCAAAGATGAGGTACTGTGTGATATTTCTCCCCTTGAAGTTTGTGATGTTCTTTTAGGAAAACCATATTTGTGGAAGCGTCATGTTTTGTATGAGTCTAGACCCCATAGTGTTATTATTACTTTGGTTATACAATTGTACAAAATCCCAGAGGTAGCACCGCCTAATGCTATTTCTTTAATCTCTGCTAATAATTGCAGTAAGGTCATTTCACAGACCGAGAAGTTTTTCTTCTTTGTGATCCGTGCTCACAGTAAGTAGAAGATCGTCGCCACATATGTGGCCTCTACACAACACCTCTCTTTGTAGTAGAAGCAAGGGGATGGAATCATGGAAGAATACAAAGACATCTTCTCCTCACCTACAGGGGTACCGACAAACTTCCAAGCCAAGCAACCAATTGATCCGACCCGCGACACACCTCTTCCTAATGGACCAGTCTATCGACACTCGTTGATGGAGAATGATGAAATCAGACATCATATATGAGAGATTCTTCAAAAGGGGCACATCAGACCCATATCCTCCCCTTGCAGAAGCCCGATTGTACTGGTGTAGAAGAAGGACAAGACTTGGCAACTCTTCATTGATTACAGAGCCTCAAACAAAATCACAGTCAGGAACTGCTACCCCGTTCCTAGAATTGATGACCTTCTTGACCAACTCAAGGGGGGAAAGTTCTTCAGCAACATTGACCTAAAGTCTGGATACCACCAGGTTCCCATCAAACCAACTGATGTATGGAAGACAACCTTCAAGTCTAAGGAAGGTCTATACAAATGGATAGTCATGCCCTTTGGCTTAACAAATGCACCAACCACTTTCATGAGTTTGATGGATGACGTATTGATACCCTTAACCAACTCCTTTGTGGTGGTATATTTGGATGATATCTTTGTTGACGATTGAATACATCAATGTAATTTATCCCACAAAGTGTTGCTAAAGCCTATTATTATATAAGACTAAATAATTCTAGTAGTTGGGACCCCTTGAGCTTTTGAAGATCAGATCTATTCATTTTCCATGTTATGATGAAGTGCTACAAAGGTTCAAATGGTTGATGAGAATATGGTTGTCATTGATATGAGTTAAGCTTTGGGATGTTGTTCTTTCATGATACTACAGCCTTCTATTCATGTATGGTATTCGTTCTTCTCGCACCTGCAAAACAAATATGTTAGTGAAAATTGCAGAAAGGCACTTTGAGGAAAAGAAAAATACTATATCTGATGAAAAAGATACCTAGCTATGCAATACTACATGCATAAAGTGTTTGTTGATTATTGTTAGACCTTAGATAACAAGGAAATGGCTATAAAAAAATGTTAAATTACATTTTTATATATATGCATATGGTGGATATTTTGGTGGCGCATTTTGGCAAAGTGATAATACAATGGTTATGCATTGGTTAATGGAATCGGTAGTTGATATACATATGTTATAAACGTTGGTGGCTCATGGGAGTAATGGATTTGCGATTTTTATAGTGATTATGCTATGGTTCAGATTGATGTTGATCGTGCTATGGGTGATGATTCTATACATGATCATTTAGATTGTATAGTGGTCAAGAGATTTATTTGATTTATATTGGGGATATGAACATGGGTGGCACACTTGGCAAGGTAACCATGCAAATGATTGAATTGTTATGTGGAACTTGGATTATGCTATGCTTTAAATGGTTGATATTCTTGATGCATGGGTTGATTAATGGTGTTAATGGGGGCTCGTTGGCATGTATTGTGGAATAAATGAGATATGGGTGGAGGTGACATGCATTTACTGCACATCACCTTTACCCTTCTCGTTGGCCGCCACCCTAATCGGACTATTGTTTGATCTGGTTGTTGTGTTCATGCTCCGGATTTTTAGCAGGGTGAAACCGCTCAGCCACCTCTCGTCTTAAGGTTTTCGATTAACAGGTATGTCTCTTTTGTCCATTCTTGACTTCACTCTAGTTATGAAATTTTTTTGGCTCAGTTGTGTGGTTTTGTGTTTGTCTTGAGTACTACAACTATGTGGAATTTTGGTTTTGAAAGGAAAATGGATGGTTCTGCTTATAATTGTTTGAGTTCATCGGAGTTGGTGGTCTTCCTGGGTGATAGCTCTTTTTTACCACCGTGTTTGTTAAAAGGTTTTTTAAATCATGGTTGGATGGTTGTCTTCATGATTCTTGGGTTTAACTAGAGCTCTATTTTCTTG
Organism: Picea glauca; assembly: GCA_000966675.3. Classification (NCBI taxonomy): domain Eukaryota; kingdom Viridiplantae; phylum Streptophyta; class Pinopsida; order Pinales; family Pinaceae; genus Picea; species Picea glauca. The sequence continues at coordinate 220,571 of JZKD02S1072324.1, read as the reverse complement.
TTCGGCCCTATCAAGAACTGTATCTCGTTCAAAGCGTCATATTCCTCCTTGTGTGTGTGCCTTTAGCCTCGAAGTTTCACTATGGTTGGTGTCTTTCCTCCTGTGATGGATACTGTGCAAACCCTTAACCCTCCAGACTGGAGCCGCATAGGGATTTTGTCGAGCCTATTAAATTGTTCCCGATTATTGTGGTTTATTACTTCAAATGCGGGCTCACCCGTTGGTCATATAGAGTTCGTGTTTGTATATCCTTTTGTCACTGCCTCTGTGATAATAGCATGAGATTTACATTGAAATTTGCACTTCTAAAAGTTCACAGTTACCAGCCTGATGTCAAAGAACTCATTTGTTTTTAATGGAAGGGCCTCTGCCCATTTCGATTGGGTTCATGGGTATACACAGTTACCATGGCTTGTTCAGTTGATTGGTTTTTCCTTACCACAGTGGTGAATTTTTTGTTAATGTACAATCACTAGTATTTGTTCTTATGATGTTTTGGATAATGGTTGGCATTGGTTACAAGGGTTTGGTGTTGTTCACACATGTCACGTCCTGTCGATGATGTTTTGCAAACTAAATTATTGGACTGGATATTCCTACTGCATCTTTTGTCATTAGTAGAATAGGTTTGAATATGTGTGACCCGGTCACTCACAGGGGACTTAATAAATAGCCCAGAATGATGTTTTGAGTTATGTCATGGTCATATGTTGTTGTGTGATTACTGGAAATATTACACTGGGATTCTCTCAGTTGTTCACCGTGTGCAGTATGGATGACTTTTTTTATGCTCAGTGATATCCATTGAGTTTCAAGTGTGTTATTTATTGCAATTGATCACTGCTGATGACAGTCATGTTGGATATTTGGCTCGACATTTAAGTCACATTGATATTTTTTGTTTTACAATGGCATGGTTACATGGTTTCGGAAATTTACTTCTACATAGCTTGTGTCTAAATGATGATAGTTGGTTGTATATTCAATTGCCTTTTCAGGCGTGGCATGTGAGGTTTTGATTATTTTGATCTTATACTGCATATATATAAATGGGAACAAATATCATTACAAATATTGATTGTCTCTATTACAAAAGTAGTGACTTCATTATTATTTTTGGGGGAACACTACTTTCAAATATAGATGTGGATTGGGGAAATGTATGGCAGTGGTGGATGTTAATGATTACAGATTGAGTACTATGTTGGTTGTTATTAAAAGCAGAATGTGTGAATAAAGGGAACATAACCTCTTACAAATTGTGTGAAATACTTATGTTTTGTAATGGAACTATGTTGGATATATTAATGGACATTGAAATTAAGAAAATACATAGGAATTATTACTCAGTCATCTGATCGTTGGTTGATGCATATTTTTCTTACTACAAAAGATGTTATGGATTGCTTGATTAATCTCATGAACAGTAAACGTTTTTTTTCCCCCTCATTATCTCATTTTCCACTAATTACAACTCCCTCACATATCCTAGATTCATTTTGTTCACTCCCTGTTCTGATATTGATTACAGCTAAGAGAATTTATGTGTTAAGTGGATGAAGTGGCAGTGTCTTGAGTGGATTGTAGTAAGGTTTTTTTTGGGTTGATTTACAGTTGATTGTTGTTGTCATTGAGAAGTGACCATTTCTTCTCCCCTTTCATTATATTATATTTTCGCTCAATACAAACCCCCCACATATCCCAGAACACTATTTCACCCCCCTGCTCATTGATTAACATTAGAACAATTTGTATGGATTGGATTGCATGAGCCTGATACATTTTGATCCAAATCTATTTCATATTTTTAAGGAGTTGTCATGCAGGGTTATTTAAAAGACTATTTGCTAATTGTTAACATATGCAAAATGAGTTTTTTCATTCGGGGAATCCATGGTCGAGGAAACAGAGGTAGAGGTAACTGGAACAGAGGCCCAAGAAGGCCTAGGTTCTCTATACATTTTGATGTTGATTCAGAAGATCTTGGCCAATTGTTTCATGATGGATTCTTTGATTGGATTGGGAAGGGAATAGTCCAACCAAGGCATGAAAGGCCTCCTTTCCAAGCCCCTCAATCCCCTGGAATCCCTATGCCTCCTCATGTCTCTTTACAGCCTGAAGTCCCAAAAAATGATGGGTGGTAGGAGATTGTTCACCCGGCAGTCTCCCAACACCGTGGTTGGCTAAACTTAACTTTGCCTGCTCCTCCACCTTTGAAACCCATTGTCCAAGCTGCCCCTAACCACTCGCCAATGCAATCCTCCCATGCCAACAAGAGATTGAAGATGGAAGCCCACGAGGCATTTGATAAAGGAAAAGCTATTGTTTCCCCTTCCTCACCCTCTGATGACTCTAACAAATCTGTGTCCTCACGGATTCATTTGAGGGATGATTGTTCCCATGTGATCAGTGAGATAAAGCCTAAAGGCTATCCCTAGCCCAAGGAAAATTTAGGGAAATCAAGAGGTGATAGCAACAACCAAGGAAGGGTTGCATCACACACTGGAAAATATGGCTTTTGAATTTTATGTTATTTATTATTTTATGATATTGGACTTCATAGATTTTGGACAGCATGTTTTATTTTGGATATATGAGTATTATTTTCAAATATTTTCAAATTTCATGAGCTAAAATTGCCAAAAGTAAATGTGTTTGAGGGGAGGCACAAGTGGTGTGTTTTCTTAAATAATGGATTATTTTATGATATTATGATTGTTATGAACTAAGGGAGTCACAATTGGTCCCACCTACTAGTTATTATTTATTTATGACCCTATTATGATTATTACCTTCACCTCCCCCCCCCAAACTAAAGTTAGTTGAGTCTTGTGTTAGCTGAACTAATAAGTTGGTTCAACTACTTCAACCAATTCTAATTTGTTAAAAGAATAAGTAAGGGGAGGAACAAGAGGAGGATAGAAGCATAAAGCATGCTAAGGTTTTCTCTTTGAGTTTATGTTGAGATAGTTCAGTTTTCATTCATTCATATATTCATCATAGCCTAATTCTCTTTTGTGATAGCAAGGTATTATTGTAGACAGCAATATTCAGGGCCAAATCAAATCATTTAGACACTTGTTCTTCATAGGTGTTGATCTATCTTTGATAGTCTGTGTAGACTTGTTTGTTTGTGAATTAATTTTCATGACTGATAAAGGCTATTGTGCAGAGTCAAGTGGGCAGCAATTTGTGGCAAGTTGATCGAGCTTTTAGAGTTCAGTTTTGGTTTTATGTCAGAGGTCCTTTTGTATGTTCCATCGGTGATTTCTAAGTTTGAATTTGGTCCAAGATTTATGTGTGAAGTTTTGTAAACACAATGACTCTCTGGTGAATTGGAATGAAATAAAGGATTTATTTATATCTCATCTATCTTGATTGTCATCTTGGTGTCTTTACTTTTGTTCTTACATTTATTTCAGCAACTGATATATTCAGAAAATTACATAAAAATTGAATTTCCAGCAAGCCTTTTGTTGATAAAAGACTAGCCTAAGCACTTGTAATTAATACTTGTGATTTTAGGATGTTATTTTGTTGGATATAAACATAGGGTGATATTCCCATCTACTTTTATTTATCCAAGTAAAGTCTGAAAATGCTTGAGTAAGATCAATTCATATCTTTTCCTCAACAATCCTCATCTTCAGCAGAATGTGGGAAGAGCACATGCAGCATATTCAGTAGGTTTTGAGCACTCTGCGACAGCACAAGCTATATGCCAACTTGGAAAAATACTCTTTTGGCATGAACATGGTCCAATACTTGGGATACATTGTTGATGAGAATGGGGTACATGTTGATCCAGCTAAGATCCAAGTCATCCATGAATGGCCGGCCTTGACCACACTGACCGAGCTTCGGAGTTTTCTGGGGCTAGCCAACTTCTATCGACAGTTCGTGTTGGGATTCTCCCATATTGCATGGGCCCTCGGCCAAGTGGCCAAGGGAGGTGATAGGGACAAGTCTTTGTGGGGGAAGGAGCAACAATGAGCATTCGATGATTTGAAGCATCGCTTGTGCTCAACTCCGATACTCTCCTTGCTCGATCAGCAACAACCATTCGATATTCAGACTGATGCATATGACTATGTTGTGGGCGCAGTTCTCACTCAACATGAGAATATGGTGGCATACCATAGTGAGACACTCTCTGATATTGTCCGAAAATACCCCACCTATGACAAGCATATGTATTCCATTGTACAAGCATGTTGTCAATGGAAACATTACATTCTGGGGAAAGAGACTATCATACACACTAATCACAATCCTCTGCAGTTCATATAGACACAGGGAAAATTGCAGAACAACTGCCATCAGAAGTGGTCCACCTACCTGCAACAGTTTCATCTCAACATCAAGTATAAGATAGGTATCTCCAATCATTTCGATGACTGCCTCAGTCAGCCCCCGGTAGATGCACTCACCACTATGCTCCATTCCTATGGACATGAAGCCTCTGAGTGGCCCCAACTTTATCAGCAATATCTGAAATTCACCACCACATATCATCTCTTGGGTACAGACGCAAATATCATTGATTTTCACATTCAGGACAGACTCTTATGCCACCTAGACCATCTATGTGTTCCTACAAGCGAGCGTGCAAAGATGATTTGGGAAGCTCACTACAGTCGGGTGGCAGGACATTTTGGCGTAGAGAAAATTGTGGTTGTTCTTTAGAAACATTTTTATTGGAGAAAACTTCGAAATGACATCAGCAAGTATATCAGATCTTGTACTGCATGTGCCATTTCCAATCTCTTATTCGAATGAGTGTGGGTCCACTTTGGGATACCACAGACCATCATCTTCGACCAAGACAACAGGTTCCTCAACACCTTTTAGTCGAGTCTCTGGTCTCTGTTGGACACCAAGCTCACAAAATCCATTGATTTTCACCCCCAAACTGATGGCCAAACAAAGGTCGTCAAACGAATGATTGTGAAAATCCTGCGCATGTACAATTATAAGCATCCACGTACATGGGAAGAGAGTCTCCCCTATGTCCAACATAGTTACAACGTGGCTCTTCATATTTCCACCGACCATAGCCCATTTCAGGTGGGTCTGGGATTCCAACCCTTGGGACCCATTTATGTTTCACTCCCTCTTGCCACCGCACAAACAGACTCTTCCCCTGATCAATCTGCGATTGACATATCCACCAGATTCATTGAGAGAATTCAACACATCCACCAACAGGTCTAGGATATTTTGCAGAAATCCAATGCTAAGTTCAAGCAGCGCCATGATCAACACAAGGTACCACACCAGTTTCAAGTTGGCGACAATGTCTGGTTACATCTACAGAAGGAGCATCTCATCGGGCCCCATCGGAAGCTTCGCCCACTTCATTATGAGCCTTACACTATCACCAAGGGTGTGGGTAGCAATTCTTTTAAGCTCAAAACTCCACCCTTCATTGGTCTACGTATTTAATGTGGACCTCCTTCAGCCATATTTTCCACCATTATTGGACACTTCTGAGATCACAGAACAACTGACACCACCATAGCTCAACCCTGAAAGCATGGAACAAGCATCCACTAATCATATCATGGACACACATGTCAAGGGCACTCACCAACAGTGGATCCAACTTTATCGGGTTGACAAGGAAGGGAAACTCCTACACCAAGGCAAGTGGCTCACCCGAGGCCAAATACAACATAAGTTTCCTCACCTTATGGGGGAACTTAATGCAATGGATACTATTTCTTCCTAGGGGGGGAGGATTGATCTAGGTGGATATTGGTGGCCACCCACCTATTCCAACTAGATCCTCGTGTCTGTTTTTGTTCAGCATGTTCGTTTGCATTACTTTGTAATTGTGGGTTCTACACTTATGGGGCTATCAGAAGCCCTACACATCCTCTATGTGGATATGGGTGGCCTCTTGCCTAATGCAACTGGATTATTTTGTATGTATTCATGTCAACACATTTTGTTGTACTTCAGGGGTCATTTTGGGGCCCTAAACGTTGTTTTTTTTTCTTGCCACAGTCAAACTATAGACGGAGTCAAAGTTTGACGATGGAATGTGTAGCTCTCTGAAAGGTCATTCCAACGGGCTATTACGCACCTAAAACGAAGTTTGTATGAAAACGTTACGGCCCTAGGAAGTTGAGGTACCAAATTACACCAACTTACCTATAGGGCCCACATAACTTTTGGAGTTTCACCTTCTAGGGTTAGGTTTTTGGATGTCTAGGGTTTTGGAATTCATGAGTAATATAAAAAAATTCCTATGGAGCCTCATTGTAATCCGTTATGCTCAGATTGATGCATGTAGTAGCCACATCTCATCTCAGAGATAGCTACCACCATTCGATCAAGTTTCAGTTCTGCATTTTTACAGTTTCAGCCTATTTCATTATTTACTAGATGATATTGTTCACTGGATATTTTCGTTATTCTTCATATATCTGTTTTTGTTGTATTTAGTCTGTTAATCAGTTTGTTCCACTCCTAAATACGGATCAATGGGGTGTCTGTGCTAAGTGATAACTGTGCCCACAACATAGTTAGAAGCATATGTCTCGATCTCAAAGGGATGGTGCAAGTTCAGTAATGAAAATACTAGGGTTGAGCACAAGCACTGCTTTAAATCATTGAATGCTTGTTGTTGGGACAGGCCCCACATAACCACCACCTTTGGTTACTTGGTTGAGGGCCCATGCAATATGGGAGAATCCCAACACGAACCTGTGATAGAAATTGGTAAGGCCTGAGAAGATCTGAAGCTCAGTGAGTGTGGTTGGGGTTGGCTAGTCACGGATGACCTGGATCTTGGTTGGATCCACATGCACACCATTTTAATCCACGATGTAGCCTAGGTATTGGACCCTGTCCATTTTGAAGGAGAATTTTTCCAAGTTGGCATATAGCTTATGTTGTTGCAGGGTATGCAAACCTATTAAATATGATGCAAGTGTTCCACCCAAGTATTTTTGTAGATGAGGAAGTCATCTAGATACACCACTACAAAATTATTGGTGAAAGGTCGCAGGATATCATCCATCATCCTCATAAAATTTGTTAGAGCATTTTTCAAACCAAAGGGCATGACCAACCATTCAAAAAGACCTTCTTTTGACTTGAAGGAGGTATTCCATACATCTGTTTGTTCAATGGGGACCTAGTGGTAGCCAAAATTCAAATCAATCTTACTCAAGTATTTTTTCTACCTTGAGTTGATCAAGTAGATCGTCGATTCTAGGAATCGGGTACCAGTTCATGACTGTGATTTTATTTAGGGTGCGGTAATCAATGCAGAGTCGTCAGGTCTCATCTTTCTTCTGCACCAGCATGATTGGGTTCGCATAAGGCAGTGATATGGGATGGATGTGCTCATTGTGGAGAAATTCTTTGATATGTCACTTGATCTTCTCATTCTCTAACAGAGAGAGATAGTATACTGGCCCATTGGGAATCCATGCATCGGGGGTTAGATTGATAGGATGCTTGACCTAACATTGCAGAGGTACCCCGATAGGTGAGGAAAAGATATATTTTTATTCTTCCATGACCTTGTCCACTTGCTTCTACTATGTGGAGAGGTTGGCCATGGAGGCCCTGGATGTGGTAGCAATCTTTCACTCACTCTGAGAGCGAATCATGAAGAAGAAAAAATTATCGGTCTGAGAGATGACCTTCTTGCATTGCTTGGCAGAGATCAAGGAAATAGCACTAGGTGGGACTGCCTCGGGTATCCTGTATAATTTTCTGTTCCAAGTAATAATAAAACTATGAGGCCTAGACTCATATATAGCATGGTGTTTCCATAAACAAGGTTGGCCCAAAAGAACATTACAAAATTTAAGAGGAGAAACATCACACAATACCTCATCTTTGAAGGTATTGATGTCGTACGACAAGAGGAACTATTGGATGATGCAGAGATCGCTTCCTTGGTGGAGCCATCCAATGGTGCAGGGTTGTGGGTGCAGCATTGTCGACGGTGCAAGCCGATTGACGACCTCTTTTGAGATGAGGTTCTTCTGGCTACCACTATCAACTATAAAGTGTAGTAGGGTTCCTTTTACCCACATCTCTAAATGAAAGAGGTGTTCGCCTTCTTCTGGCTCGTCTGGTTCATCGGGATGGACCTTGGTGGTAGCAACAGTGGAAATGGGTTTCGCGTCAATGATCTATCTCCCCCTTTCTGGTTCTAACTCAGAGTCTGAACTTGCATCTGATTCAGAGGCTTTCACCTCAGCCACAAGCGATTTCTTGTAGTGCAGATCAACAGTGTTATGCTAGGGGCTCTTATGGAAGTTGCACCACTTCTCAATATCTTTCTTTTTCTTTTCAGTGTCCTTCTTTGCTTGCAGCCTAGACTAGTTTTCCTGAGGCTGTCTGTCTTTTCTCTGTCCTTTTTTCTGTTGGTTGGGGATTCCCTTTACTTTCTTCTAATGTGAGGGGTTCCCAAGACCAAATTGTCACATCTTTTGTTTAAGCTTTTGCTCGATTTTGACGACATATCGATAGGCTGCGCCAAAGGACGAGATGTCCAAAAACTCCATTTCGGCATGGATGTATCTATGAAGACCACCGCGATACTTGAGCACTAGATGTCGCTAAGAATATTTGATACCCAGCTTGGTGCGCAAGGTATGGAATATATTTGTGAACTCTGGCACTCTTGGTCTCTTTCCTACTGTAGTGTGGTCCATTTTGTATACAGGTCATCATAACTTCTTACGGGGTAGTATTGTTCCTTGATAGCATCCCTAAAGGACTCCTAAGTGACTGCGACTGTAAATAATGAGGTTTCCTTTGTTTCCTTTTTCTCACAGAAAGTCTCCCACCAATCTTTGACATGGGGGATGACTTTAAGGAGCGCAAACGTAATCTTTTCTCAGATCGAAAAGTTATGGATATAAAAATACCCTTCTAGCAGATTTAACCATTTGTTTACAACATCTGCGTCTATATGACCTTAAAATATGGGAATATCAAAGTTGATTTGCACCTTTAAGGGGGAGGCACCTCTGTTCCAGGAAGATGCATCACCTTTTGGTATCCGTCGAAGGATTTGCACAAAACTATCCATCATTTCATTCCTCTGTTGTGTGAGGGATTCCTCTAGCAATATTTTGAAAGGATTTTATGTCATGTCATCTTTATTTTCTCCCACCATGATAAGTCACTTGGGCATGCGAGAGCTTTTGTCCTCAAGAGAAACAATCTCGAGACCCAATTCTTTGTACCCTGGCCTCATCGGGGACATGCATTAAGAACAACAAGGAAAAAAATGCTCTAATACCATTGATCTGGATTGTATGAGCAGAACGAAAATGAATATACATTATTATTATTCTTAACATAGATACACAAGAATAACATAGATACAATAACATAGATATAGTAAAACTAGTTTCTATTCAATAAGAAAATGTGTTGAAACTATAAAATGGAGCGGAAAACAAGCTTGCTAGAATGGTGGCGGCTTATCTCTTAGAAGATATGTGAAGGTTGTGCGCATTCACAAGAATATGGTTACAATGAGGCTCTCCAAGCCTTTTTACAATAAACAGGAATTCCAAAACCCTAGACATCCAAAAACCTAACCCTAGGAGATGAAGCGCTAAAAGTCATGTGGGCCCCGTTGGGGTAAGCTAGTACATCAACTTCCCAAGGTCGTAACTTTTGCATACGATCCCCGTTTTGTGTGCATGATAACCTGTTGGAAAGTTCTATCTGAGGAATACACATGTTTCCATCAGACTCAGAATCCCACTACAATTTCACTATGGAGAGCCCTAAAAACATTGTTTATGGCCTCAAAATAGCCCCGAAAGTTAGGGACCCGAAAACTAGGAAAAAACTGTCAAACTGGGAAATTGCCAAAATGAGCCAGTTGGAATAGGTGGGAGGCCACTGACATCCATCTAGATCAAGTTACCATCCCACAATAATATGGAATAAATCCTTTGTGAATTAACTATTGGAAACTCTCTTCTTAGAGGACAATCCTTGATAGATCAATAACCAAGCAAAGACCTTAGCATATAACACAACCTAAAAGGCCATATAGTATGGAGGCAATCTATCCATTTTGCTTCTTCATCTCAAAACCTCATCTCGTGTTCAAGGTGCCTCAAAAAAAGAAAGGGTGTGTAAAGAAAGTGATAGGAATTTCAAAACCTATATTATATCCAAAAAGGTTTGTTATAACACCTACTTAATCTCACTGACTAGGACTTGGAGTGAGTATATTCAAATTGTGTTGCTCTTAACTGAGATAAAAAATTTAAGTTTGATTCCTTATATCATCATTCATATATCACTCTTAAAAAAAAACCTTTGTTTCAAAGAACTCTTAATATAATCGACTAAATTTTCAACATTAAAAATAATCAACTAAATTTTAAACATCAAAATTATGTAAATATGTTAAAAGCATTTCAAATTCTTCAAAACACATGAATGCAATTAATTTTAAGCACCATCTTTTATGATTCTTTAACCACTAATAAATATAATAAACATATGACAACCCACTTAGTAAACAAAATGGTATCATGAAAATTGACATCAATAAAACCACTAATAAACATCTCATAACCCACTTGGTAAACAAGATGGTATGGTGCAAATTGACATCAATCAACACCAATAAATCTATATGTTTGAGCAAAAGGTACAAGTTACACCTATATATTTGAGCAAAAGGTACAAGTTATCAAAGTTGTTAGCCAAACACCAAACAAAGATTCATACTTATTTTATAAAAATTTAAATCTTTATATTTAAAATTACTAATCTCTTTTTAATTAAAAATATCAAACTAATTAAATATTACAAAAAAAAATTAACACATAATTTGTAATTTTAATAAAATATAAAATATATAACATTTAACTATTAATAATATAAACTTCAATCTATATTATT
>JZKD02S1072324.1:158887-197008 GCA_000966675.3 Picea glauca | reverse complement strand
GGGAAGAATTTGAAGACTTATACTTAGGGTGATTGTTTTTTGGATAAATCATGGTTGATTGTTTAGGGATAATTCTTTCATACTCTCATTTTCCATAAATCACTCCCAGTTTCCAAATTCCATTTTCATTTTAGTTCAAATTTCTTCCCCTTGATACATAAGCAATTCCTTGATATTGAAAGATTAGCAGTGGTCGATTTACGTTTGACATGACATGCATGAAGTGATTGTTGACAAACATTTAGACTTTATAGTATAGTTGATGATGGATGTGTTATTGTTTGGAACATGTGTCATTATTCTCCTTGCCATTTTTTTACTTTCCATACATTACAAGTCCCCTCATATTCCCAAATTACATTGGAATTCCCATGTTCATAAATAATGACAAATTGAGCAAGGTATTAAAGTATAAATCAGAGGTAAAAGTTTTAGAATTATTCATTTTTCTCTATCCCTGGTTGCATGCATGTTTTCTTGCTATCAAGTCAGGGCTATTTCCAAACTATGTTTATGAAAATAATATTTTATGTTTCACTTGCTATTATATGCATACTCTGATTTAGCCTTGCTCTTTATATAGATGAGCTTTTTCAGTAGAGGCAATCATGGCAGAGGAAGAAGGAAAAATGATTTTTGGTAAGGGGGAAACAAAAGAATTTGTTTTTCAATTCATTTTGAAATTGATTGTGAATATTTTAATCAACTCTTGCATATATGATTCCTAAATCTAGCTAGGAAAATAGCCTTTCAAAATTATCCTGCACCTAAAATACCACCTTTACAACCCCATCCTAGAATTTTTGGTATACCTATGCAACCACATGTATCCCTACCTCCTGAAATCCTAGATAATGATGGTTGGAATGATGTTGTTAATACTCCTTATGTTCAAGCTCATGGATGGCCCACAATGTCACTTCCATTACCTCCTCCTCCACCTAAACGACCTTCCCATCATATTGAGTCAATAACCTCTCATGCTCACTCAACCCAACCACTAGAAAAGCTAAAGTCCAAAGTCCAAGAACTAGAGCCTAGCAAAGGCAAGCGGCCTGCCCATTCTGTCAAGCTCTCACATCCTCTCACTCAGTGAATTCTCACTCCCATCACCCAAAACTTGAGAATAGAAGTATCTATTTTGGAGATATGCATCCATAAGCATCATCAATAAAAGGTAAAACATTTATCCATGCATATTCAAAGGTCCTAAAAGTAGCCAAATCTCAAGGAAGCGGACAGAGGAAAATTGCCTCACATAAGAAATATAATTTTTTATTTCATGGTGTTATTTTATGATGGTTTCACTGTTGGGTAGACTTTATTTATTTTGGGACACATTTTTGTTTTTATTTTTGGACATCAATATGTTTTGGACAGATGTATGCCTCACTATTTTGGATATTTTCCAACAATATTTTTGGGAAAGCAGGTTGACATGTTTATTTTTTATAAATATACTTGCATATATGTGATATTTGGGGAGTCATGAGTATATGTTTGAGATATTTCATATGATGATTAGTTGGGATATGAGTGCATAATGATATTTTATGTCATAATTATTTTTGGAGGAACAAGGGAATAATTTGAAAATTAAACAAAGGAGTTGTTAGGGGTCCCCACCTATTAGTTAATATTTATTATACCCTTATCATTTATTATTAATATTTAATTATGAGTTGTACCTAATTATCTAAAAGTTATTAAAATAACTTAACTAAAAGTAGTTGAACTACTCAAACTACTTTTGGAGGAATAAAAGAAGAATTGAAGGGACAAGCAAGTGAGGAGAGATAAAGACAAAAACTCTAATAAGGTTTGTTCTTTCTCTAGAGTGAGATTACATTACTACTTCATTCATTTACGAAATATTTAAAGGCTAAAGACTTCTTGTTGATAGTAGGGTCTTACTAAAGGTGGTGATAACGAGGACCAACAAGCATTGATTATTGACATGCTTTATAAGGTTGATCATTTGTTTTTGATAGTCTGTAAATTCTTATTGGATTTATGAATTGATTTTCAATGCTACTTAGGAATTTTGTGCATAGTCAAGGCAGTGGCAAACTGTGGCTTGTTGATCCAGTTGTTTTCCAATCTTGGTTTTACTTATGAGACACTAGTCGTCTCTGTGATGATATAACCTTTGAATTCTAAGTATTTTCCTAGTCCTTACCCATTTTGGGTATGAAAGAACGTATTTGGCAGTGTTCTAGAATTGAATGAATATAATCATTTGATGGTTTTGAGGTCTCGTTTTGGATTATATGTGTGATATTATTTCATATTATTTCTATTTTCATGAATGTTCATCAATCTGTTTATATTTTATGATAGAAATATTTTATTTTTCTTTATCATAAGACAATATAAAAGATAACGTTGATCTCAAGAACATATTTCTTGAAGATTAATTAATAATTTTTCAAAAGGGCTATAAACATAGGGTAACAATCCCGACTATCTTGATTTATCCTAGAAATATTTGAAAATGTTGGTATTAGGATAACAATTGTGTTTCATCAACAATATACTCATGAGGTATCTTTTTTATGGTTTAACGAGCATAAAAAGAGTTAAAGGTTTGCTCATCAGGTGTATTTTTCATGGTTTAGCGAGCACAAAAAAGAGTTAAAAGTAAGATCGTCTAGAGAGAATGAGTGGCTTAACAAAATGCATCTATGTTCTAAGCGTGATAAACTGAACTAAGCAAAGTGAATGCAAACTGGTTCTAGAAAGTAAGGTCCACTCATAGTAGTGGTTCTCTCCATGGGTGATGGTCACAAAACGGAGGCAAGAAAATGAAAGAGGTAAAGAGAGACTACAATGGTGGTAAGCGAGATCAAGGAAAACAAAAAGACAACAATAGGCATCGATATATAAGCAACATATATATATGCAATTGTAAAATAAAATAAAATTATGGGAACCCCCTCAGGATATGGCATGAATATAAATGAAGAGAGAAGAATGAGGCTCAACATCAAGTCATGGTGGGTCTATAGCGAGGCTCTCGGGCCTACAAAGAATCTCAACATGGGAACCAAATGGAAATCAGGTTGCTAACTAGGGAACCCATGAAGAGTAGGAACTACCGAACGAGTTATGATGTGCACAAACAGAGTGGATAATGTTGCAAATTGATGGGATCGAACTTAAGGTTTAGTGACAATAGAATGAGAGGTTAATAATGAAAAATGATGATGCAAGGTAAAACCTATCCCTATATGCTAGTTCAAGACACGTACCTCAAGTTCATTGGATGTTGCCAAAGAAAAAGTCCAAACAAAATGTCACCAAGTCTTGTGAAACACATCCAAAAATACTAGACTTCGGGTTAAAATGCATAGTCAAATCTAAAAAAAAACAAATGTTTTTGAAGTTTTTGGATATAATGTATGCAAAAAAATAAACACTCACACCACACACCTATGTACAAGGTACTATGCATCCTGAATGTTTATGCAAAGTAGATCCAATTTCTAGGCTTAGTCCAAGGATCCCCATTGTCATAGATGAACCCATGGGTCATTGTCGGCATCATGTGGCACACCATGTCGATGCCATGACACATAAGATCGAATGTTTGTGCACGAAGATACTCATTGCGAGTAGTTTTGTGAGCTATTGTAGCTCCTTGATGATGCCCATCAAGACACAAATGAGGTAGGAAACATTGATATTCGATATGACGGAAAGCATAGAATTTGATGGCAAGTTTAGAACAAGATATCTAATGTGAAAAGAGGTCAAGACTAGGAATTTCACTATATTCCCAAAGAAATTCCCCCATTCCTAGATATAAAATCATCGTGTTAACCCTCATTGGTTCCAAATTAGGAAGAAGAGAGTATCAATTCATCAAATATTCCCTTGGCTTATCGAAGGAAGACATGACTTCTATGATGGCCTCTTGTGAAGGAAACTCAAAGTCTAGGAAGTCATGCAAATGTGGAGAGTCAAAATCCTTTGTGGGTGAAGTAGGATGATCGTATTCCATATTGGAAAGGATTTTTTTAATAGTTTTAGATAATGCTAACTAGATTTCCTAACAGATGATCTCAACTTATGTGAGAGGCATACTAGCTCCATAAGAATCGACTTCCTCTAGACAATGTACCACCCAAGGATCAAACAATTTGACGGATCCACTAGTAAAAGAAGAGATCATATTGATAGGAGAAAAAATTGAAGAAGGAGGTGGTGGGGGAAGGGTAAATGTACCCAAAAAGAATAATTCTTTAAACATCCCCGCACAAACACTCATCTAAGCACTCTAGGAATCATCGAAAAATGGTATATTATAACCCAGTTTGGTTCGAAGGTATGAGGTATATAATTCAAGTTGCTTGATCATGACGATATTTCCTTGGTGAGGAAAGTGAAAGACCCTAAATACCAATGATAAAAAAACTATAGTCTCATAGAACCAAGTGTTTCCAAGCAACAAATTATACTCCAAAGGAACATCAAACACCTCCACTTCAACGGAGACAGTCTTACCACCTAACTCAATGGGAAAAGTGGTGGTGATACCATGAGGCCTGAAAATGTGTCTGTCAAATTCCTTCAACATGGTGTTAGATATATTGAGCTTTGGAGATCCAAGGGATTTCCAATAGGAAATGGACATAATGTTAGTAGAGGCATATTCATCGACCAATGTGCAGAATATGTTTTTCCCACTTACTCTCACTTGAATCCGAAAAGAAAGTTGGTTGGAAATCCTATGACAAGCGTGGTCCAATTCAAATGCAATTTAACTAGACTTTGAGGGATTAACCCTTCCTATTATATATAACAAAAAATTTCACTGCATGGGAAGCTTTGGAGGACTTATAAAGTAGGCATGGCACATGGTGCATGGGTCAGGTATTCCACAATGTTGTAGTTGTGGGTAGCCCATGTATTTATATTGTGATTCATGTGTCGAAGAAAAACATTGGGTGGTGTTGACATGGGAAAAATGCCCCATGCCAACATGAGGGGGGATTTCCCTATAGAAGGTCCCAATCATAACCACTCTCATTTGGTATGGAAATAACCACCGGTATGTAGGCCTGGTTTCCACTAACTAAATGGATTGCTCGTCGAATATAAACTTGCTCATTTAATCTAATCTAAATCCTAAATGTAATCCTAGTCCACTTTGCAAATGTAGTCCTATTCTAACTTCTAACTACTCCTAATCTAACAGTAACTAAGAATCAATTTCATGCATATAGTTTTACTTATGGAAAAAAAAAATCACATTTCTCATTAAGAGACCATACTAAAATATCCATATACATATATATTCCATTGAATATGTCACTTTAATAGAGTTCATAATCCATTCATAATTATTCCTACAGAGCCAATTAACAAAAATGACAAATTGCTAACATCTACGGAAAACAATCAATCAACAATTGTGCAGAATTGCATGAATAAACCATGAGTGAGCTCTTCATTATATTCATACTTTAGAATAAATTCCTCAAACTGAGATACAAGTAAAATAAAAAGCTTTTAAATTTGTCCTCAATCTTGATAAAAATGTGAAAGACCCAATTATGGGTTATCCAGTCCCCCCCCCCTTTCACCACTGAAGGAGAAATGTATTTATAATATTTTTTGTCACTGCCCTTAGGACTGTTCCTCTTATAGACTCCTTGTTTCCTCTCTATCTCGTGCATTTACATCCATTCATCTTCCTAGACTCTTCATTTTCTCAACATCTGTGTATTTATTTTAATTATCCACCTCCTTTCTTTCCTATCAAAGCATGAATATAGTCAAATGACAACAATTAAAATATATAAATTAAGTTATATCTGAGTAAAATATAAGACATTAAAAACTGTATAAATTAATTAAAAAACGATAAATTTTTAATGTCAATTAATCACAAAAAACTATATTTGATTATTCATCAAGTCTCGATCTTTCCAACAAGCTCTTGTTTTCCTGATTTGGTTGTCGGAAACTAGAGTTATGAGCTACGGAAAACTTTGTGGCCAATATCAAAGAAAAATGATGCCTCCTCTTTTTTCAAATTGTTTGGGTATTTTTGTCATCCATATGGAAAAATAATTATACCAACATGTTCATCACACTTTTATATTTCTAGTGATCCATCTCGTGCTCAATTTGGCCACCTTAAACTCAAGATATGACTCTCAGAAGAGTGCACTCAACAACTGTCGATCTTATCTCAAGGTAAATATTGACAGTTGACCTTATAAGCTTAATGTTTTATCCCACATGCATTGTGAGAAGTGATCGCAAGGGGTTTATAATGTGTTTCCCTCCCAATGTTATTTGTATGTGGAGTTATGGGAGGTTTGGAATGTTGAGCCCACATTAATGTTTTGACCCGAAATCCATATAGAAAATAAAATTTAAAAAATATATATATATAAATAAATAAATAAAAATGCAAATCTGAAAATAATAAAATATTAATCATGAAATTCTCATGTATGAAAAAAATTCATGAAATAAAATCTTGAAGGCTAATGTTCAAAGGTAATGTGGGAAGGGGGTTTTGGGAAAAATAATTTTCCGAAGGATGCCGAAAGGTCCGCGGGAAGGTAAATTGGGGAACCAATGTCCGAAGGAGTTCAAGAAGAATGTGTTTGAAGTCAATGTGCAAGAAAAATTCCTGAAATAAAATCTTGAAGGCTAATGTTCGAAGGTAAAGTGGGAAGGGGGCTTTGGGAAAAATAATTTGGGAAGATAATGTCCAAGGTGAAAACTTGAAAGGTAAAACCTGAATCCAAAATACCAAAAATAATAAAATAATCCAAAATTCAAAATCTCGAAAATCATGTATTCCTGAAAGGAACGTGCGGGTAAAGTCTTGCAGGTAAAATCGGTAAACCAAAACCTGAAATGGTAAACCTGAAAGGGAATCCCTGAAGGTAATGTGCGAAGGGGGTTCATCTTTGTTTAATGTGGATATGATTTTTAATAGCCGATAGGATTTCAGGAAGATAAAGAAAAAATAATAAAATAAATAAAATAAAATAAATAAGTTAAAAATATGAACAAAATAAAAAAATAAAAGAAATAAAATTTGAACAAAAATGAAAATACAAAAATATGCTTGAGAAAATTAAAAAGTCCAACTATGGAAAATAAAATAATAAAAATAAAATCACATATAATAAAATAATAAAGATAATACAAATTTGGATTTTATGAAGAATGCATGGTAGGTAAAAGTCAATCCTCCATGTCGAAAAATAAAATTAAAATGTAATGAATTTGATTAGGGAAATTGAAAACCATGAATGTGAAATGTTTCCTCAAACACACAATGCAAAACTAAAATAGAAATAAAATGATAAAAAAACCAAATCTCACATAAAAATGAAAACAAATTAAAATAAAATACAAAAATTAAATTAAAATGTAAATTAAATTAAATTAAATTAAATGAAAAATAAAAATAATAAAAAATGTACAATCCCATATATACAAAATCAAATCCCAATGGGTAAGAGAAATGAGGCCAAGTTTAGAATCTGGATCAAGGTTCCAAATTTTAGATTAAGGTTTTGACTATGGATCTGGGTTCCAAATTTGAATCAAGGTTCCAACTATGGATCGAAGTTCCACACCTAGAAATATGAGAAATCTGAAAAAAAATATCTTATGAAAAATTTGGATGTCTATGATAAAATTAATGTGACAATTAAATTGAAATCATGGATCCAAATATTTAAAATTCAAGGATGGCTAGGTCGAATGATACCAGATTCCAAATTTTAATTATGAATGAAAATAGGGTTCCGGGTAAGACAAGTGACATACAGTGAATGGGTGACATAAATGTTCCATCAAAGGAGGTCATGATTCCATGTATGGCATTCAGGTTGGAAATAAAAGACTTGTATGGTGACAAATTCAGATGTTTGGTTTCTGAATGTTGGATTCAATGATGATCAACATTTGATTGAGTCTGGTTATGATAAATAAAATTAAGGGTTTTCCATAGTCGTGCATTTCAAAGTTGAAGTGGGGAGATAAATAAATTGGGGTTTCCCCAGGCACTCTTAAGGTTCCATGATTGGGAAAAGAGTTCTAAGGTTTCTATAACACGCGCAAGACTTGAGGTTTCTCTCTCATGTTTCCTTTCTCTTTTTCTTACTCAGTCTTGATGTACTTCGCTCCTAGACACAATTAAACCCAACATTAGTATTAACTCCAGATATTCAAGGTAAACAATTTCCAAGAGCATAGTTAAAGAAATAGATGCATAAGCATAAAAAAAGTATGAATATCCTATACAAAATAACCATCCTTTCTTTAATAATATGATGATATTTGACGTAGGCGCGCCCCAACCTCAGGCACGTCTGCTCACAGGATCTTCTTCTTCTCGGCCTGAAGAACTCCAAGGTTCTTCTATTTCCCTATCGGGAAATCTGCTCCCACAGTTCTCTTCGTCGCGCGATCCCCTTCCTTAACTTCTCGGAGGATCGGAACTCGCGACTTCGCGAGTTCAAAGGTTGAGCGTTGGGCTCTCGGTTCCCGAGACCCGATGGTCAGTCAACTCGCTGACTTTTCCCTGCAAGATTTCGCTACTCATGACCTCGCTACTCGAGGTACCAAACTTTTAATTTTCCAACCTTCGATACCTGAGCCGTCGAAACTCGCGATCTCGCTCCCTCGCGACTTCGCTTCTCGTGAGGTCGAATAGATTCTACGTCAAATCCCGAGGTTCGAGATGTCGAGACTCACGACCTCGTTCCCTCGCGACTTCGCGATTTCCGTAGCCAAGTTCTCGGGCCTTTTTCCCACGAGGTCCCGAGACATGATCCCACGCGTAGATCCAATAGTCCTCTTACAATATGGATCTGACGGTTGTCCTTCTCTCGCTACTCGCGTCCTCGTGACTTTGGGTATCCAATATTTGGACTCTCACCCTGCGAACCCCCGAGTTCGCGAGGTTTCCCAATCTCTGCCACCTGTCCTACTCAGATGGATGGCTCACAGCCTCTCGTCACTTCGCTGTCTCGCGACCTCGCGTCTCGTGACTTTTAATGCCAAACACTTGGGCGTTCACCTTGCGAGTTCTGAGTCCGCGAGATCTCTCGATCCTTGACACCTATCCCTTCAGATGGACGGCTCACAATCTCTCACCACTTCGCTTCCTTGTGACCTCGCGTCTCGCGACTTTTAACACCAATTTCTCAACCCTTCCACTTATGAGCTCCCGAGATACGAGGTGCCACCTTTCCTCCAACAGTCAGAATCTCGCTTCTCGCAACCTCGCGATCCCCGCGTCCAAACTCTTGAGTCTTTTCTCGCGAGGCCCCGATACATGACCTCGTGAACAATCCAACGGCTATGACCGACTTGGATCAACAGTGCTGCCCCTCCTGAGCTTTGAACCCTCTCCACGCCTGCACTGTAACTGCCTTGCACCTCTGGGAGATCCAACGGCTCTCGGAACTTCATGAAATCTCTTCCGAAGATTTCGTCTGTCCGTTCTCCCCTTGAGGATTCTGCGAAATAAAGAAGTGTCTCTCCACGAGACTCGCTTGCTCGCTCGTCAACCTGTGACGCTTTCCTCCGACTTCCAACGGCAGCTTTCCTATGCTTGTTCTTCAGTGAACTCGAAGGCCTATACCTCATGAGCTTGTTCTCGACTTCTCAAGTCCTTCAGAGAACTTCTTGCACACACTCCTTGCAGCAAATCTTCAATCACGTTTAAGTGTTGAAGTCACTCGACTATGCACACTCCTGCAGCAGCAGTCTCCCAAAGCTTCTACTCAGTGTCACGACTGAGACTCTCCTTAGCCTGCGCACTCCTTGCACGGATTTAGCAACTCACTTTCACTTATCAGTGCTTTGAGAACAAGAGTTTACTCTCTGAGCCTTCTGTCAACGCACTCCTTGTGGACGACTCCAACTGCACTCCTTGCAGGAATCCTTTCTCAAAAGAGAAACAATTGTAACTCACCTCACTTCCTCTCAGACTTCAATCTCAACACATGAAGTCATACACACAGCATGATAACAAATGCATAACAGGAAGAAATATTCATAAGAAGAGAATTCAACACACGTACACAGAGAATAACACAACAGCCATGAATCTGAATCAACTTCTCTATTAATTCAAGATCTGTACATGGGTGTTCTTTACAACTATCTGCTATTCTCCTATGCTCTTGATTCTTCCTTCTCCTATTAATTGATCATAATACAATAATACAATAATACAATGAGGGTGTCTATATCCCGGTTTTCCCTCTTTCTTCTAGAATTGTCTAATCTAAGAATTCAATTCTATCTACCTGCAACTACTACTATAAATGCCTCTATCTGTCTCAGACGAGAGCATATGGCTCGAAGTCTGATTACATTTTTACCAAGGCGCTTTCATGAAATGATATCATTTAAGTTTGGCATGTCAACTTCAAGAGAAAAATTAAAAATTCAAAAACTTGCGCTGGACGTCTTCCAACTGTCTTCTGCTTCCACGTTGGTTTTTCTTGTCGTGAGGGATGCTCTTGCATCATACTCCCTCGCTTGAAAATTTGCATGGGCTCCTGCCCATAAGCTCTGCACGGTCTATCCATGCTTTTGTATCTTTGCTTCAGTCTCCCAGCTGGCATCTTCAACTGGATGACCCTTCCACTTAACCAAATATTCAAAGTACTCTTTCCTTCGGGTTTTCTTACCCACTCGTTTATTCAGTATCTGCTCCATCTGTGGCTTCTCTGCAACTGGCATCTGCTTCTGCCACTGGACCTATGGTTGATCATCACTTTCTGCTCCGGCTTCATCATCTTTATATGGATATAAATCTGAAACATTAAACGTCGGAGATATTTTGATCCCATCTGGTAACTCAATTTCATAAGCATTCTCTCCCATCTTCTTCAAGACCTTGCATGGTCCAATTTTCTTACTCTTCAGCTTGTTGTATGTTCCTCTTGGGAACCTTTCCTTCCTCAAATGCACCAGAACCAGATCACAAATTCAAACTGAAGTTGTCTCCGATGTTGATCTGCTCTGCGTTTGTACTCCTGACTTGACTTCAATAGTCGCTCCTTCACCTGGCTGTGAAGTTCCTTCATCGCTTCAGCAAATTCTTCTGCACTAGCACTACTAGTATCATTCTGTTCTGAATCCCTCAATTCAAAAACCCCTCTTGGCTTCCTTCGATATACAATCTGAAATGGACTTTTTTCCTGTGCTTCTGTTCACTGAGTCATTGTAAGCAAACTCTGCCCGTGGAAATATATTGTCCCAACTGCTATGGTGCTCTATCACCAAGCTCCTCAGCAAGTCTCCTAGACTCCTATTCACCGCTTTCGTTTGCCCATCTGTCTGAGGGTGATAAGAAGAACTAAACATCAAGTTAGTTCCTAGCTTCTTCCAGAGTGTCCTCCAAAAATTCCCTATGAATTTTGTGTCCCTGTCTGATACTATACTTCTCGGCAATCCATGAAGTCGAACAATCTCCTTGAAAAACAAATTTTTGATGTGAGTCGCATCATTGGTCTTCTGGCATGGGATAAAATGTGCCATTTTAGAAAACCTGTCAACTACCACAAATATCAAATCAGCACCTCTTTGTGTCCTCGGCAAACCCAACACGAAATCCATGCTGATTTCATCCCACGGCTTGTCTGGTATGGGCAATGGCTGATAAAATCCTGCATTCTGCCTTCTTCCCTTTGAATGCTGGCAAATCCTACACCTGTCTACAAACTTCTTGACTTTTGACCGCATCCCTGGCCAAAATTATGACTCGCCCAGCTTTGCAAATGTCTTATCATGACCAAAGTGTCCTGCTAATCCACCACTGTGTTTTTCTTTCACCAAGTTCTCCCTCATGGAGCAATTTGGAATACACAGTTGATTGCCTTTGAACAATAATCCATCCTGGATCGCATACTCTATCCACTGACTTTTGTCTCTGAGAACTGGATTCTCAGTTGCTTCATAAGCCTCCTTAAAGTCTGAATCATTTGCATACATGTCCTTAAGATCATCAAAGCCTAACGTCCTGACTTTGAACTCCTGCAACAACAAACACTTCCTGCTCAAAGCATCAGCAACTTTGTTAGCAGTACCAGAAATATGTTTTATCACAAAAGTGAAGTTCTACATGTATTCTACCCATTTAACATGCCTCTGATTCAACTTTTCTTGTTGAGTCACAAATTTTAATGCATGGTTATCACTATATAAAACAAATTCCTTGGGAATCAAATAGTGCCTCCACTTCTTTAATGCCTGTATGATGGCATAGAATTCCTTATCATATGTGGAATATTTCTCTTTTGCCTCATTCATCTTCTTTCTGAAATATGCAATCGGTCTGTCTTCCTGGCTCAAGACCGCTCCTATTGCAAACCCGCTTGCATCACATTTCACCTAAAATGTTTTCTGAAAATCTGGCAACACCAAAACCAGTTGTTCCGTAATCTTTTGTTTCAATAAATTGAAACTCTTCTCAGCCTCTTCCATCCAGTGAAAATATTTATGTCTTTTCTTCACTGTATCCATCATTGTTGCGCTAATTCCACTGAAATTTCTAATGAATTTCCGATAGAAACTAGCCAGTCCATGGAAACTCCTCACTTCGAAAATATTTCTCGGTGATGGCCAATTCTTGATTACCTCCACCTTATCTGGATCCATCCTCAACTCATTTGCAGATATAACAAACCCCAAATAAATGAGTTATGTCTTCATGAATGAGGACTTCTTCATATTTATCAACAGCTTCTCTTGCTGTAATCTCTTCATTACAATAGCCAAATGCTTTAGATGTTCAGCCTTTGTCTTGTTGAAAACCAATATGTTATCCAGATACACGATGAGAAATTTCTCGATGAACTCCTTCAGGACTTCATTCATCAACCTCATAAAGGTACTTGGTGCATTCATCAAGACAAACGGCATGACAATCCATTCATACAAACCTTCGTTTGTCTTGAATGTTGTTTTCCATTCATCACCTTCTCTCATACGAATCTGATGATATCCACTCTTCAAATCTATCTTTGAAAAAAAAAATTCTCCACTTAAGAAATCCATCAGATCATCCATCCTTGGCAATGGGAATCTATACCTGATAGTTATATTGTTTATCGCCCTTGAATCAGTGCACATCCTCCAGCCTCCATCTTTTTTTTGGACTGAGTATTGTTGGAACAGCACATGGAATCAAGCTTTCCCTGACCAAACCTTTGTCCAACAACTCCTGGACCTGTCTTTTAACCTCTTCATTCTCCTGCGGCGTCAATCTGTATGCTGCTTTGTTTGGTAAACTAGCTCTTGGTATGAGGTCTATATGGTGACTCACTCTCCTCATCGGTGGCAACGAACGAGGTATTTCATCCACTACAATATCAGCGAACTCTTCCAGTAGTTCCTGAACTTCTTCTAGTAAATCATCCACTCTTGTGCTAGTCAGAACAATTCTCGGTTTTCTGACCACAAAGAATTGTGGATCCTCCTTCTTCTTAACTTCTGTAAGAAGTTCCTTCCCACTCATGAGAAATACTTTGTTGCTTACTTTTGGTTTCCCTTCTTTATCCTCAATTGGACACAACATATGAGTTCTCCCATTCCTCTCCAGGGTATATGTATTTTTTCTCCCATCATGAATTACATTTCTATCATATTTCCATGGTCTTCCCAGCAATAAATGACAGACATCCATAGGAATAACATCACATAAAATCCTATCATTATATCCTCCTATATTAATGTCAACTAAGCACTATTTGGTGACATTTACCTGATGTCCCTTCTGTAGCCATGAAACTTTGTATGGACTTGGGTGATCAGTTGTCTCCAGCTCCAGTTTTTCTACCATCTCGGTTGAAACGAGATTATCAATGCTTCCACTGTCCACAATGACCTTGCATGCCCAACCCTTGGTCTTGCAAGCAGTCCTAAAAAGACTGTTCCTCTGTGCTGGATTCTCCATCTCCTTCTCTGTCATCAAAAGGACTTTTCGCATCACCAACGATCTTCCGCCTTCAGCATACTCTGCCTCAACATCTCGCCTCTGTGCCTCGGCGATGTGAGATTCTCCTCCATCCTTCTTCCTATCTGGACAGTCAACGGACTTGTGCCCATTCTTTCCACATGTGAAGCATGTGATTACTCCAACTCTTCCTCTTCCTCTGCCTCTGGTACGAGGAAACCTATTATTATCAGCATATCCTCCTCTCTGCTCAGTATGTTGTTCTCTTTTCTCAACATATGGCCTTCTCTGTGAACTTCCACCTCTCTCTCTCTGAGTCTGAGGTTTCTTCCATTCCTCCTTGGGCTTCTGGTATTTATCTTGGGCAGTTGATTTTCCTTTGGGATGAATTCTTCCTCTGCCCCTCTGACTTTTTTTACGGCTCAGCTTCTCCTCAGCTTTCAGAGCTAATTGGTAAGCATCCTCCACCGTTTGGATGGTCGCCAAATTTAGTTCATCCTGAATTTCATACCTTAGGCCATTCATATACCTGGCCACATTTTTGTCATTGCTTTCGCGATGACCTACCCTGATATTCAACCTATAAAATTCCTCAGTATACTCTTTCACTGTCATCAACTTCTGTCTCAGGTTCTGCATCCTCCTAAACAGAGAAATTTGATAGTCCCTGGGAATGAATTTTTCCTTCATCTTTGCAATCATCCTATCCCAGCTCTTAATATTTTGTTTGCCTTGGAAATTTCTGTCAGCTTGTAGTTCATCCCACCACAAGGTTGCATGTCCTTTTAATCTTGTGACGGCATGTCTGACCTTCTTGTCATCTTCAATATCTTCATAATCGAAGTAAGTGTCAAGAGATCTAATCCAATCTAGTAGCTCTTTTGCATCCAGACTCCCTTCATAAGCTGGAATGTCCATCTTTGTTTTCGAACTCATCCGAGCGATAGCCTTAATTAATCGCTCATTGGCCGCGTCTTCCGCTGGGATTTCCTCTTCTTCATGTCCAGCATCACCTTCATCCTCGGATTCACTGATATCTCCCGCATCAGCATTTCGCCTTTGTCTTATCTCCATGTCCTCCATTCTGGCACGAAGATTTTGCATTCCTCTTTCCACATCTGGATTATGTTCTTGTCTACCTTTTTCTCTGGACAATTCCCTTTTCTCCTTTGTATCGGGTGATCCTCTACCTCTTCTCCTTGGTGGCATGGTGAATTTTCCCTGTTCTCTGCTACAGAAAGCAAAGAAGTTTTTTTCGGTGCTCTGATACCACTTGACATGTGTATCAGAGTGCTTTCCTTCTCTGTCTCTTCCCGCATGAAATATACAGACAAGAACTCCGCTCTGATACCACTTGACGCAGGTGCGCCCCAACCTCAGGCATGTCCGCTCACAGGATCTTCTTCTTCTCGGCCCGAAGAACTCCAAGGTTCTTCTATTTCCCTATCGGGAAATCTGCTCCCACAGTTCTCTTCGTTGATTGATCCCCTTCCTTAACTTCTCGGAGGATCGGAACTCGCGACTTCGTGAGTTCAAAGGTTGAGCGCTGGGCTCTCGGATCCTCGAGACCCGATGGTCAGTCAACTCGCTAATTTTTCCCTGTAGTATTTCGCTACTCGCAACCTCGCTACTCGCGGTACCAAACTTTTGATTTTCCAACCTCCGATACATGAGACGCCAAAACTCGTGATCTCGCTCCCTCGGGACTTCGCTTCTCGCGAGGTCGAATAGCTTCTACGTCGACTCTCGAGGTCCGAGATGTTGAGACTCGCGACCTCGTTTACTCGCGACTTCATGATTTCCGTAGCCAAGTTCTCGGGCCTTTTTCCCACGAGGTCCCGAGACACGATCCCACACGCAGATCCAACGGTCCTCTTACGATCTGGATCCAACAGCTGTCCTTCTCTCGCTACTCGCGTCCTCATGACTTTGGGTATCCAATATTTGGACTCTCACCCTGCGAACCTCCAAGTTCGCGAGGTTTCCCGGTCTCTGCCACCTGTCCTACTCAGATGGATGGCTCATAGCCTCTCGTCACTTCACTGCCTCGTGACCTCGCATCTCGCGACTTTTAATGCCAAACACTTGGGCATTCACCTTGCGAGTTTCGAGTCCACGAGATCTCTCGATCCTTGACACCTGTCCCTTCAGATGGATGGCTCACAATATCTCGCCACTTCGTTGCCTCGCGACCTCGCGTCTCGTGACTTTTAACACCAATTTCTCAACCCTTCCACTTACGAGCTCCCGAGATATGAGGTGCCACCTGTCCTCCAACGGTCAGAATCTCTCTTCTCGCAACCTCATGATCCCCGTGTCCAAACTCTCGAGTCTTTTCTCGCGAGGCCCCGATACACGACCTCGTGAACAATCCAACGGCTCTGACCGACTTGGATCAACAGTGCTTCCCCTCATGAGCTTTGAACCCTGTCCACGCATGCACTATAACTGCCTTGCACCTCTGGGAGATCCAACGGCTCTCGGAACTTCGTGAAATCTCTTCTGAATATTTCGTCTGTCCGTTCTCCCCTTGAGGATTCTGCGAAATAAAGAAGTGTCTCTCCACGAGACTCACTTTCTCGCTCGTCAACCTGTGACGCTTTCCTCCGACTTCCAACGGCAGCTTCCCTGTGCTTGTTCTTCGGTGAACTCGAAGGCCTATACCTCCTGAGCTTGTTCTCGACTTCTCAAGTCCTTCAGAGAACTTCTTGCACGCACTCCTTGCGGAAAATATTCAATCACGTCTAAGTGTTGAAGTCACTCAACTCTGCGCACTCCTGCAGTAGAAGTCTCCCAAATCTTATGCTCAGTGTCATGATTGAGACTCTCCTTAGCCTGTGCACTCCTTGCATGGCTTTAGCAACTCACTTTCACTTATGAGTGCTTTGAGAACAAGAGTTTACTCTCTGAGCCTTCTATCAATGCACTCCTTGCGGACGACTCCCACTGCACTCCTTGCAGGAATCCTTGCTCAAAAGAGAAACAATTGTAACTCACCTCACTTCCTCTCAGACTTCAATCTCGACACATGAAGTCATACACACAGCATGATAACAAATGCATAACAGGAATAAATATTCATAAGCAGAGCATTCAACACACGTACACAGAGAATAACACAACATCCATGAAGTTGAATCAACTTCTCTATTAATTCAAGATCTGTACATGGGTGTTCTTTACAACTATCTGTTATTCTCTTATGCTCTTGATTCTTCCTTCTCCTGTTAATTGATCATAATGCAATAATACAATAATACAATGAGGGTGTCTATATCCCGGTTTTCCCTCTTTCTTCTAGAATTGTCTAATCTAAGAATTCAATTCTATCTACCTGCAACTACTACTATAAATGCCTCTTTCTATCTCAGATGAGAGCGTATGGCTCGAGGTCTGATTACATTTTTACCAAGGCGCTTTCATTAAATGATCTCATTTAAGTTTGGCGCGTCAACTTCAAGAGAAAATTTAAAAATTCAAAAACTTGCGTTGGACGTCTTCCAGCTGTCTTCTGCTTCCACGTTAGTTTTGCTTGTCATGAGGGATGCTCCTGCATCAATATTGAAAATCCAGGTGTGATAAATGGAAGTGTTTCAGTTGTCAAACATTTAAATGTAAACCATTTCCATGTAGTACTAATATTAACAACTAAGCAATGGAAAACTAAAGCCAAATCGTTGAAATGAGAAGAAACTTGTGGCACTATAATATACTCTAGAATTCACTGCCCCAAGCTTTCAAAAAATGTTATAAACATATGGTCATGAGGCTTGAGGGAAATTCACAGTTTATTCTTCTAAGTCAGTGGATTCACATCCTAGTGCTTTATTTATTCACAAGTCTACATTATCATTATATAAATGTTAGGATCATTAAGTAAACAGAAAGTAGAGGAAAATATGAAGAGAAGAAACCAATGTGTTTAGTCACGCTTACCCTACACAAACATAAGTGTGAATACCACGAGTGCATTGTGCAAGCAAGAACACGCAACATAACTATATACCCTTTTGTAAAATCCAACTATTCACTTCTCAATGATGTAGTGAGATAACATTATAATCCAATGCATAAGAAATTGACAAGTCTTGAAAAGTAAATTCCCTTCAAGGCGAAATATAGAGCATCAAAACTTTCTATCAAATAGTATCAGCAACCAGTTAATGAAATATCATTTAACCCATTGGGAGGAAAGCTCTCCAAATTTCATGCAAAATGAGAAATGAACAATACGAAGAAATCAAAATGAAATAATAAGCATGTACAAGGATATGATTATATCATAATGGGAAAGTCACATAAGATCAAGCTTGTGGCTTCCTACACAACATGTTCATGGAACCAGTAAAACCAAAATGAATGACAAAATGATCAAACCTTAAATTCAAAAGGCCAATTACTATCATAGACAATCGTGAGAGCCTCAATGGAATTCTACCTAGGTTTTCTAGACAAAGAGCAATGATGCATTATTGAGGTCATCCTAGGATATTTAGGCTCGACCTTAGGATTCCTTCATATCATGATCACATTGTAATACTAGCCTTCAATTACCTCTCCTCAGCCATACCATGCATTAATATCTTCTTGTTTTGACTCAACTATGGAAACTCTTCGATTTTCTTTAAGAAAACTTGTGCCTTCATGAATACCATGTCAAACCAAGGTATAAGATAAAACATGAATTCATCATAGAAAAATAGGAGTTAAATATCAATCAAACATTATCTCAAAAGAGTCAATAAACAAAATCAATGGGTAAAAATGTTTCAAATGACTATTTACAAGGAGAATGTCAAAGAATAGAAGGAGAATTGAAGAACATTGAAAATGTACAAATAGAAAAGATATCTTGAGCAATGAAAACCTCCACAAAGATAAGAAACCATTAAACATATAGACCCCTAACCCCCTAGGTAGTGAAATAATATACAATATGCTAATAATAGTAATAGAATATGCATTAGAGATAATAAAAAAATTGGCAGTGCCCCCTTTCCTTTTTTTTATAACAAAAAGATAAAAAGGGTGATGTCGTGGCCATAATAGGCGGGTGAAGAAATGTTTCAAAGGATGGATTCTCTATATGGAGAGGGTCACCATGATAGGAATAGGAAAATGTCTCATGATTTGTAGGACTTATCTCGAGATTATAGGTTTGTTCTTGAGTTTGTAAGAAAACCATCTAGCCACACATCATAATGTTGGTAGATGAGGATGAACCCTTGAATTGAGGAGTATCTACCATGCCCTCTTGTGGAGGGGTAGGATTTGAAGCAATCATTTGTTGTGGATGGCAGAGAAATGGACGATTCAATACAATAGGCTATGAGAATCCTTATGTTGGAAAAAGTATCAATGAATATCATCCATCTTGGGACACAAGGAGTACGATAGTCTTCCCCATAAATCTTGTAGGGAAAGATATTCTTTTTCTTCTCTTTCGTATCTCCCCCGATATTGTTTTGGGCTTGAGGGGCTCTACATTCATTGTTAGAATTTTTATTTTTATTCTTTTTCTTCCCCCTAGGTTGTTGATGATTCTTTTGGTGTGTGGACTGCATCGAATTCACCTAAGAGAGTTGAACATGAGTATGAGCAGTTTGGGTGGTGGGCATAGCAGCTGGTGGGTTTGATGAAGTGTGCATGTTACACAAATTTACAGCTAATTGACCCATATATGCACTAGAAATAGAACCAATCACACCATCGACATGGTTTGATCGATGAAAATCCATTGACATACTCAAAGCATGAAATATGATATCATAGAGTGTGCCAAACTGAGAATAAATCAAATCTGAATGTTGGTAACATAAGATATCTTGTTCCTCAAAAGCCTCCCCTACCATAGGAACATCCTTAGCGGTAATGAGAAAGAGGGAAGAGGTATTTGGTGAATCACTCCATGAGGATTTGGTCGTGAATTTGGGCCTTGATCATTATATGCCTTCATCTCCACTCATGAATATGATAAAAAATGTGAGTGGATGTATCTTGACACATATATGTCAATAGATTTGTCCCAATCACGTACCTAATGGGTAATTGAAACTGCATAAAAAAAACCATGACCAAGTTATTGAAGCTATTAAAGGAAGCACCCTTAAGTTCTATGTACCATTTTGTGGCACTTCCAATTAGGGATTGTTGGAAAAGATGTAGTCTAACACTTTCATCCATCAAATAGTTGGATGAAAACCCACTAGATCAAAGTTGTGTCTCTTAGTTGAAGAGTGGCTAGTTGGATGTTTGCATTGCCATCAACAATTTTCTGAATTCTGCAATAGACTTCAAACTACTTGATCCAACTATCCAAGTTTTCTACATTAAGTTCACCATCATAAATTGGAAAATGAAACTTGATATCAAGGTTCAATAAAGGAAAATTAGATGAAGTTTTCTTAGAATTCTTTTTGAAATAAGAAATTCCACTTGAACTAGAAGAAGAGGATGACATGTACGAAGGAGTCTTAGGAGGGTCACCACCACCTCCTTATCCTTCCACTTTTCT
Organism: Picea glauca; assembly: GCA_000966675.3. Taxonomy (NCBI): domain Eukaryota; kingdom Viridiplantae; phylum Streptophyta; class Pinopsida; order Pinales; family Pinaceae; genus Picea; species Picea glauca. The sequence goes on along the minus strand of JZKD02S1072324.1, from coordinate 176,543 downwards.
AGATGGACCAAATTCTTTGGGATTCTTTTGTTCATATTAAAAATCTTCCACCATAACTTTCATCATTATGAATGCTTCATGGAAAGATGCCTCAGAACTAAAAGGATTTCCTTCTTTCAGCGATGACATTTCTTGTCTTTGAAATACACGTCCAATTTCTCGATTAACTTCTTCAAGTGATCCCTGTAGAAATTTTGATACAAATTAATGTATTCTCGCGATTCTCCTGATCTAACAATTTATTCGAAACATCGTGATGGAAGAAATTAAACCACGATCACAACCACAATGCACAAAGTGAAATATCAATAACACACAACACAGAAGTTTTACTGGGAAAGCGTAAAGCTGAAAACCCCACTATCATATATTATGTATATCATGAATCATGAAACAATCTCTTACAAAACTCTAATCCAAGAGCTCTCAGTACAATACAATCATCTCACACTGTCATACACAAATTAGCAAATACATGCGCCAATTTCTGTGTTCAGACAGCTTGCCTCCTCTACACAATCTCTGCAATCTGAATTCTCACAATGAATCGAATGAATTACAATTGCCTCGTTTGCACATGCTCATAAGTATATTCACTGCATGTGTGAACAAATCACAACTGATAGCCAAACTATCCCTTTCACCTATTATCTCAACTAGATCTCCAATGGAACTGACATGCATGTAGTTAACCGTGGAGAATCTTCAGTTGCATGTGAGTTCACTGATTAATTGAACTCTCACTAGTGCATGTTTAGTTACAACTAGTACAATTGAAATTAACTCTTAACTACACTTATAATTCTGTTACAATTCCAAATCACTCAGTTATGAATGAGATAATAGATTAATATTTATTGTGTAATTTAATTAAGGGAAAAGTAAATTAGACACATGTTTCTTGTTGACTTTTCAACAATCCCACACCACAGTTGAACTCGAGCATTGTTAACATTCACCCTTGCAAATCCTGTCACACCTTCTTTGATAACAAACTTGATATGAAATTACTGACTTGATTTACAAATAATTATAAATGTGAATTTACTTAGCTCAACTTTTAAAGCACTTAATGAACAATTGAAAGGTTGAATTGAAGAAATGAACAAAATAAAATAAAGATACAAGAAACAACAAGATTGTTAATGAATTTCACCCATCATGGGATACATCTATGAGTCCATTTTCAATGAGTGACCACTCCATTAAGATGTCAAATTCTTAATTGCATCAATTTTGTCTCCAACCTGAAACAAAATTTGTCTTGATGTCTACTACAACAGTAGTGTCAGTCCAGAAAACTATGTCCCACTATCGGGATACCAAGAAATGGCCTCAAAACCTCACTTCTTGAAATTACACAAGAGAAACATATGTGTAATTACAAATTCCCAGCCAATCCTTTCAAGTTCCATGACCCTGTCCTAGTGTTCTAATTAATGTTCTCAAATGTTCTCAAAATATGATAAAAAATAATGTTCTCAAATGTTGCTTAAAATGGCTCCATGTCGAAGAGCTCATTGAGAGACTTCCAATGGAACTTGAATGGGCTCCAATGGATGTCATATGAGAAAGTTATGGCATTCTAAAGTTTTGGTCGAACGGGTAAAAAGGACGATAGGGTTGACATGTGGCATCACTGGGGACTGACATGTGATAATACGACAAATGATGTAGGTGTTGAATGGGTTGTATGGATGCTAACATGGCATGTTGAATGGATTGTATGGATGTTGATGTGGAAATATGATGTGGAATATTTTTTGACATGGCATGATGATGTGGAAAAGTTGCTAACATGAAAGATGATTTAGCAGTCTGAATATGCAGCCGCAACGTGGACCAATCAGGAGTATCCACATGGCATCCTACGACTGGACAAGTTATTCTAAGGTTGAATTAAATCAAAATATGGTTGATCCATGAAAAGGTCACCCGGGTGGTTTGAACCCCTGACCTCGTCGGAACCAAACCAACAATTTATAGTTAGGACAATGACCATTTGTTTGTAATGAACTAGATTAAGCCATATTTGAATTTGAAATTTTATTCATTGGCTTAAAATGGGGTGTCGGCAGTTGTTGTACAAGTGTTTTGGATACATTTTGGCTAAGTTTTGGGATTTGTGCCAGAATAAAAGGAATTTAGAAGATGGACTAGAGCACACAATGAGAGCGGACCTTAAGGAGTCAAAGAGAACATTAGAAGGAACTACGAAGGAGTGGCATGTAAAAGGTGTAAAACGGTTATAGATTGTTGAGGTTTTGGGACATTTTGTAATGAGATTAGCCCTATTTTAATGTACAAATGTGTAAAGGGTCGGGGTAGATAAGGGGGTTTGAATAATGAGAGGTTATGGTGCATTGTGGATGAGTTGAAATTTTGGCTAAGTGTTCGGATGTTATTACTAAGGTTTTTTGGGTTAGGATTGCATTGCAGCTGAACAACTAGGTAGGTTTGGAAAATGTTGTTGTTGCATATTTTGTAGCATAGTGAACAGTTGTAAGAATATTATAAATGACCAATATAAGAATTCATTCGTTGAGGACGTAGCCCAAGTTTGGGTGAACCATGTTAAAACTTGTATATTGATGTGATGTTGTGTGTGTGATATGGATAGCATAGATATCTTGAATGCTTAGTATTTTGAATATGTTGTTGATATAGTGTGTTAACACTCCAAGAGTCACTCTCAGACTGCAAATGAGAGTAATCTTGGTAACATAGATATAAAAATACTTGATTGGTTTTGTGGATTAAGAAAAAGGAAAACAAGGAAGGGGAAGGATAGTAAGTTGTTGTAAATCAATGATGGTCCATTGGGCTATGGATTCAAGCAAACACCCCACTCATTAAATGAAATCAATCTGCATATCAGATAAAGGTTTATTGAATAGAGGAAGAATAATATAACACAAAGACGAACATCCATTAGGCAAAGATCCTCTCTGCATAAATGAATTCAAGGTACTTGAATGTAAACAGTGACTAATAGGAAAAATAGTTCATATCCTCAAATGCTCAAGAATCCATTAATCAAAGGAAACCATGATCGTCGAGGTGTACAATTCATTCAAGTAATAATAAAAATTGGAAAAGAAAACAAGAGATACAATCTGATAACACAGATATCATGAACCTTCAATAATAGAAATGTTTACAAAAATAGAATCCCCTCAGGGTTACAATGATCATAGGAAAAGTGCCTCCTACTGATCTAGGTGGATATCGATGGCCACCCACCTTTTCTGGCTGGATCAAAACAATTTTCTGGCAATTTTGGCAATTTACTATTTTTAGCAGGTTTTAACTTATGGGGCCATTTTGAGGGCCTAATTGAAGGTTTTTAGAGATATATGTTCTCAATGATATCCTAAGGATTTATTGAGCCCCCAAAATGAATCTCCTCGATGATACCTTTCCAACGAGCTATCATATGCCTAAAACGAAGATCGTATGCAAAAGTTACAACCCCGGGAAGTTGATGTAATAGAAATCGTGTATCACTGTATATCTGTGTTTATGGTTGCATCTCTGATACATTTCTGTTATATTATTGAATATCTGTGATATCTCTGTGCATATATTTATTATATATCCGATCTCATTTCATGCCAAAAATAATCTAGATCAGTGGTATCAGAGCCGACTGCTCTTGATCATTTTTTCAGTGCATGTCCCCGACGAGGTGTGAGTACAGAAAGTTGGGTCTCGAGCTTGTTTCTCTTGAAGACAATCGCTCTCACACACCTAAGAAACCCTCAATGGTGGAAGAAAAGAAAAATGATGGAGCAGACGATCCTATCAATCTATTGCTTTAGCAAGATCTCACGGGACAGAGGGACGAAATAAAGGAGAATTTTGCCCACATCCTTAAACACTTTTCAATATCATCAGGCGCATCCTCATCAAGCGGCCACTTTGGAGGCACCTCGCCTTTCAAGGTACAAGTTAATTTTGATATTCCTGTATTTGAAGGATAGATAGATGCAGAAGCCATAGAAAAATGGTTAACTCTGCTAGAAAGTTATTTCTCTATTCACAATTTTTTCGAAAAAGAAAAGATCACCTTCACACTTCTTAAAGCTCTCCCTCATGTCAAACATTGGTGGGAAACCTACTGGGAGAAAAGTTCCATAGAGGAGTATGGAATATATGGGGCCGATCCCACTTGGGATTTTTTTGTGGATGCGATAAAGGAACAGTATTACCCTATTGGAAACTATGAGGACCAGTGCATGAGATGGACCACACTGCGGCAAGAGAGGGGCCAAGCAGTTCCAGAGTTCACCAATACCTTCCATTCCTTGCGCACCAAGATGGGTATCAAAGACTCCGAGCGACATTTGGTTCTGAAATACCGTGGGGCTCTACACAAATACATCCAGACTTAAATGGAATTTCTGTACATCTCATCACTTGGTGCTGCTTATCGATATGCTGTTAAAATTGAGTAGAAATTTAAGCACCAGAACAAACGGGAATTCGGGTCTCCAAATCCACAACAACCAAAGTATGAAAAAGACGAACTTAACAAACAGTCTCCCGAAAACTAGTCCAAGACACAGGAAAAGAAGGGTCACGGGAAGACAAAGAAGGACACTGGAAAATGGTGTGATTTCCACAAAATCCCCTAGTACAACACCGATGAATGTTGCTCAAAACATTCATTGGTGGTCGAGATCAAAGACAAGGAGCAGAACCCTCATTCTGAATCTAATTCTGAAAATACTGGTAAAGGATAAATCATTGACGTAGACCCCACTGTTATTGTTGTGACCGCAGCAATTCAACCAAAAGAAAAAATAGATCCTAAAGAGGGGGAGCGCCTTTTTCATTCACAGATGTGGGTGAAGGGGACCCCACTTCATTTTATTGTTGATAGCGGAAGCCAGAAAAACCTCATCGTAGAAAAGGTCATCAAACTATTGGGATTATCAACAACACCACACCCACAGCCATACAACATCGGGTGGCTTCGGCAAGGACGGGATCTCTGTGTCAGCCAACAGTTACGATTGTCATACAACATCCAGCCCTTCAAGGATGAGGTATTAGGTGATGGTGCCCCACTGGATTTCTGTAATGTTCTCTTGGGCCAGCCATATATCTGGAAGCGACATGTTGTTTATGAGTCTCGACCCCGTAGTGTCACTGTTACTTTGGGGGGTCATCTCTACAGAATACCATAGGTATTTCTGATTATTGTTCCACCTAAAAAGTGTCGCAAGGTAGTATCTCATACTGCAAAATTTAGCTTCTTCACAATCTATTCAAAAGGAGAAGAGGAGGACATTGCAACCACTACAGCCTCGCCCCAAGAACCTTCTATCCAACAGAAGCAGGTTGACAGGGCTGTAGAAAAGCGCAAAGATTCCTTCTGCACACTGTCCTCTCATGTATCTCGACTTGTTGAACAGCCTCAGCCTCAACAGGTTCTTGACATACTCCCACAAACTGAGTAGCGCAATGTCTCCAGCAATACAAGCAGCTCACCAAGATGCAGTTCCAACAAATGGTTTTCCCTCTCCCCCGAGAACTCAACGCAATGGAGACCATTGCTTCCTAAGAAGGGAGGATTGATCCAGGTGGATATCGGTGGCCACCCACCTTTTTCAACTATCTCAAAACAGTTTTCTGACAATTTTGGCAATTTACTATTTTTAGCAGGTTTTAACTTCCGAGGCCATTTGAGGGCCTAATTGAAGGTTTTTCAATATCTAGTTTCTCAATGATAACCAAAGGCATTATTGAGCCCCCAAAATGAATCTCCTCAATGATACCTTTCCAACGAGCTATCATACGCCTAAAACGGAGATCGTATGCAAAAGTTACGATCCCAGGAAGTTGATGTACTAACTTACCCAAACGGGGCCCACATGACTTTTGGCGCTTCATCTCCTAGGGTTAGGTTTTTGGATGTCTAGGGTTTCTGGAATTCCTATTTATTGTAAAAAGTCCTTCAAAGCCTCATTGTACTCATCTTATTTCTTATGCGAATATCCATCACATCTCTTCTCAGAGATAAGCTGTCACCATTCTAGCGAGTCTTTCACTCTGTATTTTTACACTCTCTGTACATTTCTTTCATTAATAGAAATCATGTATTACTGTATATCTGTGTTTATGTTTTCATATTTGATACATTTATGTTATATTATTGAATATCTATGATATCTCTGTGCATTTCTTTATTATATCTCCGATCTCATTTCGTGTCGAAAATAATCAGGATCAGTGGTATCAGAGAAGGTTGCTCTTGATCGTTTTTTCATTGCATGTCCCCGACGAGGTCCAAGTATAGAAATTTGGGTCTTGAGCTTGTCTCTCTTGAATACAATCTCTCTCTCACACTCAAGAAACCCTCAATGGCGGAAGAAAAGAAAAACGACGGAGCAAACGATCCTATCAATATTTTGCTTGAGCAAGCTCTCACACGACAGAGGGACGAAATGATGGAGAATTTTGACCACATCTTTAAATGCATGCCGATAGCATCAGGTGCATCTTCATCAAGCGACCACTTTGGAGGCACCTCTCCTTTCAAGGTACAAGTTAATTTTGATATTCCTATATTTGAAGGACAGATAGATGCAGAAGCCCTAGAAAAATGGTTAACCCTGCTAGAAAGTTATTTCTTTGTTCACAATTTTTTTGACAAATAAAAGATCACCTTCGCACTCCTTAAAGCTCTCCCTTATGTCAAACATTGGTGGGAAACTTACTGGGAGCAAAGTTCCACAGAGGAGTCTGGAATATATGGGGTCGATTCCACTTAGGATTTTTTTGTGGATGCGATAAAGGAACAGTATTACCCTGTTGGCAACTATGAGGACCAGTACATGAGATGGACCACACTGTGGTTGGAGAGGGGCCAAGAAGTTCTGGAGTTCACCAATACCTTCCATACCTTGTGCACCAAGCTGGGTATCAAATACTCTGAGCAACATTTGGTTCTTAAATACCGTGGGGCTCTACACAGATACATCCAGACTGAAATGGATTTTCTGGACATCTCAGCACTTGGTGCTACTTATTGATATGCTGTTAAAATTGAGCATAAATTTAAGCACCAGAACAAATGGGAATTCGGGTCTGCAAATCTACAATAACCAAAGTATGAAAAAGACGGCCCTAACTAACAGTCTTCTGAAAACCAGTTCAAGACACAGGAAAAGAAGGGTCGAGGGAAGACAAAGAAGGACACCAGAAAATGGTGTGATTTCCACAAAAGCCCCTAGCACAACACCGATGAATGTCGCTCAAAACAGTGATTGGTGGCTGAGATCAAAGACAAGGAGCCGAACCCTGATTCAGAATCTGATTCTGAAAATACTGGTAAAGGACAAATCATTGACGCAGACCCCACTGTTATTTTCATGACCGCGACAATTCAAACAGAAGAACCAACAGATATTGAAGAGGGGGAGCGTCATTTTCATTCACAGATGTGGGTGAAGGGGACCCCGTTGCATTTTATTGTCTATAGAGGAATCCAGAAAAACCTCATCTCAGCAGAGGTCATCAAAGAGTTGGGATTGTTGACAACACCACACCTGTGGCCATACAACATTGAGTGGCTTTGGCAAGGACAAGATCTCTGTGTCAGCCAACAATGTCGATTGTCATACAGCATCCAACCCTTCAAGGACGAGGTATTATGTGATGTTTCCCCACTGGATGTCTATGATGTTCTCTTGGGCCAGCCATATATGTGGAAACGCCATGCTATTTATGAGTCTCAACCCCCTAGTGTCATTGTTACTTTGGTGGGTCATATCTATAGAATAGTAGAGGTAGCTCCAACTATTGTTCCACCTAAAAAGTGTCGCAAGGTAGTATATGATACTGCAAAATTTAGCTTCTTCACAATCTATTCAAAAGGAGAATAGAAGAACACTGCAACCACTACAGCCTCACCCCAAGCACCTTCTATCCAACAGAAGCAGGTCGACAGGGTTGCAGCAAAGCGCAAAGATTCCTTCTGCACACTGTCCTTTCATATATCTTGACTTGTTGAATAGCCTCGGCCTCAACAGGTTCTTGACATACTTCCACAAACTGAGCAGCGTGATGTCTCCAGCAATACAAGCATCTCACCAAGATGCAGATCCAGCAAATGATTTTCCCTCTCCCCTGAGAAATCAATGCAATGGAGACCATTGCTTCCTAAGGATGGAGGATTGATCCAGGTGGATATCGGTGGCCACCCACCTTTTTCGACTGGCTCAAAACAGTTTTCTGGCAATTTTGGCAATTTACTATTTTTACCAGCTTTTAATTTATGGGGCCATTTTGAGGGCCTAATTGAAGGTTTTTCAAGATCTAGGTTCTCAATGATAGTTTAAGGCATGACTGATATTCCAAAATGAATCTCCTCGAATATACCTTTCCAACGAGCTATCATACGCCTAAAACAGAGATCGTATGCAACATTTACGACCCCGGGAAGTTGATGTACTAACTTTCCCAAAAGGGGCCCACATGATTTTTGGCGCTTCATCTCCTAGGGTTAGGTTTTTGGATGTCTAGGATTTTTGGCCTTCCTGTTTATTGTAAAAATGCCTTCAGAGCCTCATTGTACTCATCTTATTGTGAATGTGAGTAGTCGTCACATCTCTTCTCAGAGATAAGTTGCCACCATTCTAGCGAGTCTTTCACTCTATATTTTAATAGTCTCTGTACATTTCTTTCATTAATAGAAATTCTGTATTATTATATATCTATGTTTATGGTTGCATCTCTGATACATTTATGTTATATTATTGAATATTTGTGATATCTCTTTGCATTTCTTTATTATATCTCTGATCTCATTTCGTGCCGAAAATAATCTGGATCAGTGGTATCAGAGCAGGCTGCTCTTGATTGTTTTTCAGTGCATGTCCCCGACGAGGTCTGAGTATAGAAAGTTGGGTCTCGAGCTTGTCTCTCTTGAAGACAATCTCTCTCACACACCCAAGAAACCCTCAATGGTGGAAGAAAATAAAAACGACGGAGTAGATGATCCTATCAATATGTTGCTTGAGCAAGATCTCACGTGACAGAGGGATGAAATGATCGAGAATTTTTCCCACATCCTTAAATGCCTACCGATAGCATCAGGCGCATATTCATCAAGCGGCCACTTTGGAGGCACCTTTCCTTTCAAGGTACAAGTTAATTTTGATATTCCTGTATTTGAAGGACATATAGATGCAGAAGCCTTAGAAAAATGGTTAACTCTGCTAGAAAGTTATTTCTCTGTTCAAAAAATTTCCGACAAAGAAAATATCACCTTCGCACTCCTTAAAGCTCTCCCTCATGTCAAACATTGGTGGGAAACTTACTAGGAGAAAAATTCCACTGAGGAGTCTGGAATATATGGGGTCGATCCCACTTGGCATTTTTTTGTGGATGTGGTAAAGGAACAGTATTACCCTGTTGGAAACTATGAGGACCAGTACATGAGATGGACCACACTACGGCAAGATAGGGGCCAAGAAGTTCTGCAGTTCACCAATACCTTCCATACCTTGGGCACCAAGCTAGGTAGAAAAGACTCCGAGTGACATTTGGTTATGAAATACCATGGGGCTCTACATAGATACATCCAGACTGAAATGGATTTTCTAGACTTCTCATCACTCGGTGTTGCTTATCAATATGTTGTCAAAATTGAGCAGAAATTTAAGCACCAGAACAAATGAAAATTCAGATCTGCAAATCCGCAACAACCAAAGTATGAAAAAGACGAACCTAACAAATAGTCTCTTGAAAACCAGTCCAAGACACAGGAAAATAAGGGTCACGGGAAGGCAAAGAAGGACACTGGAAAATGGTGTGATTTCCACAAAATCCCCTGGCACAACACCGATGAATATTGCTCAAAATAGTCATTGGTGGTCGAGATCAAAGGCAAGGAGCAGAACCCTCATTCAGAATCTGATTCTGAAAATACTGGTATAGGACAGATCATTGACGTAGACAACACTGCTATTGTCGCGACCACAGCAATTCAACTAGAAGAACCAATAGATCCTGAAGAGGGGGAGCGCCTTTTTCATTCACAGATGTGGGTGAAGGGGACCCCGCTGCATTTTATTGTTGATAGAGGAAGCCAAAAAAAACTCATCTCAGCATAGGTCGTCAAATAGTTGGGATTTTTGACAACACTACACCCTCAGCCATACAACATTAGGTGGTTTCGTCAAGGACAAGATCTCTATCTCAGCCAATAGTGTCGATTGTCATACGGCATCCATCCCTTCAAGGATGAGGTATTATGTGATGTTTCCCCACTGGATTTCTATGATGTTCTCTTGGGCTAGCCATTTATGTGGAAGTGTTATGTTGTTTATGAGTCTCAACCCCAAAGTGTCATTTTTACTTTGGGGGTCATATCTACAGAATACCAGAGGTATTTTCGACTATTGTTCCACCTAAAAAGTGTCACAAGGTAGTATCTCATACTTCAAAATTTAGCTTCTTCACAATCTGTTCAAAAGGAGAACAGAAGGACACTGCAACCACTACAGCCTCACACCAAGCACCTTCTATCCAACAGAAGCAGGTTGACAGGGATGCAGCAAAGCGCAAAGATTCCTTCTGCACACCATCCTCTCGTGTATCTTGACTTGTTGAACAACCTCAGCCTCAACAGGTTCTTGACATACTTCCACAAACTGAAGAGTGTGATGTCTTCAGCAATACAAGGAGCTCACCAAGATGCAGATCCAGCAAATGCTTTTCCCTCTCCCACGGGAACTCAACGCAATGGAGACCATTGCTTCCTAAGGAGTGAGGATTGATCTAGGTGGATATCGGTGGCCACACACCTTTTCCAACTGGATCAATACAATTTTCTGGCAATTTTGGCAATTTACTATTTTTAGTAGGTTTTAACTTCCGGGGCCATTTTGAGGGCCTAATTGAAGGTTTTTCGAGATCAAGGTTCTCAAAGATATTCGAAAGCATGTTTTATCCCCCAAAATGAATCTCCTCAATGATACCTTTCCAAAGATCTATCATATGCCTAAAATGGAGATCGTATGCAAAAGTTACGACCCCGGGAAGTTGATGTACTAACTTACCAAAACGGGGCCCATATGACTTTTGGTGCTTCATCTCCTAGGGGTAGGTTTTTAGATGTCTAGGGTTTTTCGCATTCCCTTTTATTGTAAAAAGGCCTTCATAGCCTCATTGTACTCATCTTATTGTGAATGCGAGTAGCCGTCACATCTCTTCTCAAAGATAAGTTGCCACCATTCTAGCGAGTCTTTCACTCTGTATTTTTACAATCTCTGTACATTTCTTTCATTAATAGAAATTGTGTATTATTGTATATCTGTATTTATGGTTGCATCCCTGATACATTTTTTTTATATTATTTAATATCTGTGATATCTACGTGCATTTCTTTATTATATCTCCGATCTCATTTCGTGCCGAAAATAATTTGGATCAGTGGTATCAGAGCAGGTTGTTATTGATCATTTTTTCAGTGCATGTCCCCGACGAGGTCCGAGTATAGAAATTTGGGTCTCGATATTGTCTCTCTTGAAGAAAAATACTCTTGCACACACAAGAAACACTCAATGGTAGAAGAAAATAAAAACGATGGAGCAGACGATCCTATCAATTTGTTGCTTGAGCAATCTCTCACGTGACAGAGGGACGAAATGATGGAGAATTTTTCCCACATCCTTAAATGCCTGCCAATAGCATCAGGTGCATCTTCATTAAGTGGCCACTTTGGAGGCACCTCACCTTTCAAGCTACAAGTTAATTTTGATATTTTTGTATTTGAAGGACAGATAGATGCAGAAGCCCTAGAAAAATGGTTAACTCTGCTAGAAATTTATTTCTCTATTTACAATTTTTTCGACAAAGAAAAGATCACCTTCACACTCCTTAAATCTCTCCCTCATGTCAAACATTGGTGGGAAACTTACTGGGAGAAAAGTTCCACAAAGGAGTCTAGAATATACGGGGTCGATCCCACTTGGGATTTTTTTGTGGATGCGGTAAAGCAACAGTATTACCCTGTTGGAAACTATGAAGATCAGTGCATGAGATGGACCACACTGCGGCAAGAGACAGGCCAAGTAGTTTCGGAGTTCACCAATACCTTCCATACCTTGCGCACCAAGCTGGGTATCAAAGACTCTGAGCGACATTTGGTTCTGAAATACCATGGGGCTCTACATAGATACATCCAAACTGAAATGGATTTTCTGGAAATCTCATCACTCGGTGTTGCTTATCGATATGCTGTTAAATTTGAGAAAAAATTTAAGCACCAGAACAAACGGGAATTCAGGTCTGCAAATCCACAACAACCAAACTATGAAAAAGATGAACCTAATAAGCAGTCTCCTGAAAACCAGTCCAAGACACAGGAAAAGAAGGGTCACGGGAAGACAAAGAAGGACACCAGAAAATGGTGTGATTTCCACAAAATCCCCTAGCACAACACCGATGAATGTCGCTCAAAAAGGTCATTGGTGGTCGAGATCAAAGACAAGGAGAAGAACCCTAATTCAGAATCTGATTATGAAAATACTGGTAAAGGACAGATCATTGATGCAAACCCCACCATTATTGTCACGACCACAACAATTCAACCAGAAGAACCAACAGATCTTGAAGAGGGGGAGCACATTTTTCATTCACAGATGTAGGTGAAGGGGACCCCGCTGCATTTTATTGTTGATAGCGGAAGCCATAAAAACCTCATCTCAACAGAGGTCGTCAAACAGTTGGGATTTTCGAAAACACCACACCCACAACCATACAACATCGGGTGGCTTCGGCAAGGACGGGATCTCCATGTCAGCCAACAGTGTCAATTGTCATACGGCATCCAGCCCTTCAAGGAAGAGGTATTATGTGATGTTGCCCCACTGGATGTCTTTGATGTTCTCTTGGGCCAGCGATATATGTGGAAGCGCCATGTTGTTTATGAGTCTCGACCCCATAGTTTCATTATTACTTTGGGGGGTCATCTCTACAGAATACCAGAGGTAGTTCCGACTATTGTTCCACCTAAAAAGTGTCACAAGGTAGTATCTTATACTGCAAAATTTAGCTTCTTCACAATCTGTTCAAAAGGAGAACAAAAGGACATTGTAGCCTTGCCCCAAGCACCTTCTATCCAACAAAACCAGGTCTAAAGGGATGTAGAAAAGCGCAAATATTACTTATGCACACTGTCCTCTCATGTATCTCAACTTTTTAAACAAACTCAGCCTCAACAGGTTCCTGACATACTTCTACAAACTGAGAAGTGCAATGTCTCTAGCAATACAAGCAGCTCACCAAGACGCAAATCTAGCAAATAATTTTCCCTCTCCCCCGAGAACTCAACGAAATGGATACCATTTCTTCCTAAGGAGGGAATATTGATCCAAGTGGATATCGGTGGCCACCCACCTTTTTTGACTGGCTCAAAACATTTTTCTGACAATTTTGGCAATTTACTATTTTTAGCAGGTTTTAACTTCTGGGGCCATTTTGAGGTCCTAATTGAAGGTTTTTTGAGATCGAGGTTCTCAATGATAGCCAAAAGCATGATTGATCCCCCAAAATGAATCTTCGTGATGATACCTTTCAAATGAGCTATCATACGCCTAAAATAGAGATCGTATGCAAAAGTTACGACCCCAGAAAGTTGATGTTCTAACTTACCCAAATGGGGCCCACATGACTTTTGGCGCTTCATCTCCTAGGGTTAGGTTTTTGGATGTTTAGGGTTTTTGGCATTCCTGTTTATTGTAAAAAGGCCTTCAAAGCCTCATTGTACTCATCTTATTGTGAATGTGAATAGCCATCACATCTCTTCTCAGAGATAAGCTACCACCATTCTAGCGAGTCTATCACTCTGTATTTTTACAGTCTCTGTACATTTATTTCATTAATAGAAATCATGTATTACTGTATATCTATGTTTATGGTTGCATATTTGATACATTTATGTTATATTATTGAATATCTGTGATATCTCTGTGCGTTTCATTATTATATCTTCCATCTCATTTCGTGCCAAAAATAATCTGGATCAGTTGTATCAGAGCAGGTTGCTCTTGTTCAGTTTTTCAGTGCATATCCCCGACGAGGTCTGAGTATAGAAAGTTGGGTCTCAACCTTGTCTCTCTTGAAGACAATCACTCTCGCACACCCAAGAAACCCTCAATGGTGGAAGAAAAGAAAAACAATGGACCAGACGATCCTATCAATATGTTGCTTGAGCAAGCTCTCATGCAACAGAGGGACGAACTGATGGAGAATTTTTCCCACATCCTTAAACATCTGTCGATAGTATCAGGTGCATCTCCATCAAGCAGCAACTTTGGAGGCACCTTTCCTTTCAAGGTACAATTTAATTTTTATATTCCTGTATTTGAAGGACAGATAGATGCAGAAGCCCTAGAAAAATGGTTAACTCTACTAGAAAGTTATTTCTCTATTCCCAATTTTTCCGACAAAGAAAAGATCACCTTCGCACTCCTTAAAGCTCTCCCTCATGTCAAACATTGGTGGGAAACTTACTGGGATCAAAGTTCCACATAGGAGTCTAGAATATATGGGGTCGATCCCACTTGGGATTTTTTTGTGGATGCGGTAAAGGAACAGTATTACCCTGTTGGAAACTATGAGGACCAGTACATGAGATGGACCACACTACGGCAAGAGAGGGGCCAAGAAGTTATGGAGTTCACCAATACCTTCCATACCTTGTGCACCAAGCTGGGTATCAAAGAATCTGAGTGACATTTGGTTCTGAAATACCGTGGGGCTCTATACAAATACATCCAAACTGAAATGTATTTTTTGGACATCTCAGCACTCGGTGTTGCTTATCGATGTGCTGTTAAAATTGAGCATAAATTTAAGAACTAGAACAAACGGGAATTTGGGTCTGCAAATCTGCAACAACCAAAGTATGAAAAAGACGGCCCTAACAAACAGTCTCCTGAAAACCAGTCCAAAACACAGGAAAAGAAGGTTCATGGGAAGACAAAGAAGGACACTGAAAAATGGTGCAATTTCCACAAAATCCCTTGGCACAACACCGATGAATGTCGCTCAAAAAAATCATTGGTGGTCGAGATCAAAGACAAGGATCCGAACCCTGATTCAGAATCTGATTCGTAAAATACTAGTAAAGGATAGATCATTGGCGCAGACCCCACTACTATTATTGTGACCGCAAAAATTCAACCAGAAGAACCAACAGATCCTGAAGAGGGAGAGCACCTTTTTCATTCATAAATGTGGGTGAAGGGGACCCCGTTGCATTTTATTATTGATAGCAGAAGCCAGAAAAATATAATCTTAGCAGAGGTTGTCAAACAGTTGGGATTGTCGAAAACACCACACCCACAGCCATACAACATCGAGTGGCTTCGTCAAGGACGATATCTCCATGTCAGCCAACAGTATCGATTGTCATATGGCATCCATCCCTTCAAGGATGAGGTAGTATGTGATGTTGTCCCACTGGATGTCTGTGATGTTCTTTTGGGCCAGCCATATATGTGGAAGCGCCATGTTTTTTATGAGTCTCGACCTCGTAGTGTTATTGTTACTTTTGGGGCTCATCTCTACAGAATACCAGAGGTAGTTTCGACTATTGTTCCACCTAAAAAGTGTCGCAAGGTAGTATCTCATACTGCAAAATATAGTTTCTTCACAATTTGTTCAAAAGGGGAACAGAAGGACATTGCAACCACTACAGCCTCACCCCAAGCACCTTATATCCAATAGAAGAAGGTCAACATGGCTGTAGCAAAGCACAAAGATTCCTTTTGCACACCGTCCTCTCATGTATCTCGACTTGTTGAATAGCCTCGGCCTCAATAGGTACTGGACATACTTCCACAAACTGAGCAGCGCGATGTCTCCAGCAATATAAGAAGCTCACCAAGATCCAGATCCAGAAAATGTTTTTCCCTCTCCCCTGGTAACTCAACGCAATGGATACCATTTCTTCCTAAGGAGGGAGGATTGATCCAGGTGGATATTGGTGGCCACCCACCTTTTTCGACTGGCTCAAAACAGTTTTCTGGCAAATTTGGCAATTTACTATTTTTAGCAGGTTTTAACTTCCAGGGTCATTTTGACGGCCTAATTGAATCTTTTTTGAGATCGATTTTCTCAATGATCGTTGAAGGAATCATTGAGACCCCTAAATGAATCTCTTCGATGATACTTTTCCAATGACCTATCATACACCTAAAACGGAGATCGTATGCAAAAGTTACGACCCCAGGAAGTTGATGTACTAACTTACCCAAATGGGGCCCGCATGACTTTTGACGCATCATCTTCTAGGGTTAGGTTTTTGGATGTCTATGGTTGTTGTAATTCTTGTTTATTGTAAAAAGGCCTTCAGAGCCTCATTGTACTCATCTTATTACGAATGTGAGTAGTTGTCACATCTCTTCTAAGAGATAAGTTGCCACCATTCTAGCGAGTCTTTCACTCTGTATTTTTACTCTCTCTGTACATTTCTTTCATTAATAGAAATCGTGTATTACTGTATATCTGTGTTTATGGTTGCATCTATGATACATTTATTTTATATTATTGAATATCTGTGATAACTTTGTGCATTTCTTTTTTATATCTCCGATCTCATTTCATGCCGAAAATAATTTGGTTCAGTGGTATCAGAGCAAGCTGCTCTTGATTGTTTTTTCATAGCATGTCCCTGACGAGGTCCGAGTATAGAAAGTTTGGTCTTGAGCTTGTCTCTCTTGAATACAATCTCTCTCGCACACCCAAGAAACTCTCAAAAGTGGAAGAAAAGAAAAACGACAGAGCAGATGATCCTATCAATCTGTTGCTTGAGCAAGCTCTCACGCGACAGAGGGACGAAATGATGGAGAATTTTTCCCACATCCTTAAACGCCTTCCGATAGAATCAGGCACATATTCATCAAGTGGCCACTTTGGAGACACCTCGCCTTTCAAGGTATAAGTTAATTTTGATATTCCTTTATTTGAAGGAAAGATAGATGCAAAATCCCTAGAAAAATGGTTAACTCTACTAGAAAGTTATTTCTCTGTTCACAATTTTTTCAACAAAGAAAAGATCACCTTCACACTCCTTAAATCTGTCTGTCATGTCAAACATTGGTGGGAAACTTACTGGGAGAAAAGTTCCACAGAGGAGTCTAGAATATATGGGGTCAATCCCACTTGGGATTTTTTTGTGGATGCAGTAAAGGAACAGTATTACCCTATTGGAAACTATGAGGACTAGTGCATGAGATGGACCACACTACGGCAAGAGAGGGGCCATGTAGTTCCAGAGTTCACCAATACCTTCCATACATTGCGCACCAAGATGGGTATCAAAGACTTTGTGCGACATTTGGTTCTGAAATATCGTGGGGATCTACATAGATACATCCAGACTGAAATGGATTTTCTAGACATCTCATCATTCGGTGTTGCTTATCGATATGTTGTTAAAATTGAGCATAAATTTAAGCACCAAAAAAAACGGTAATTCGGGTCTACAAATCCGCAACAACCAAAGTATGAAAAAGACGGCCCTAACAAACAGTCTCCCGAAAACCAGTCCAAGACACAGGAAAAGAAGGGTCACGGGAAGACAAAGAAGGACACTAGAAAATGGTGTGATTTCCACAAAATCCCCTGGCACAAC
>JZKD02S1072324.1:143059-158837 GCA_000966675.3 Picea glauca | reverse complement strand
GATTTCCACAAAATCCCCTGGCACAACATCGATGAATGTTTCTCAAAACAATCATTGGTGGTCGAGATCAAATACAAGGAGCCGAACCCTTATTCAAAATATGATTCTGAAAATACTAGTAAAGGACAGATCATTGATGCAGACCCCACTGCTATTGTCATGACCGTAGCAATTCAACCAGAAGAACCAATAGATCATGAAGAGGGGCAGCTCCTTTTTCATTCACATATGTGGGTGAAGGAGACCCCGCTGCATTTTATTGTTGATAGCGGAAGCCAGAAAAACCTCATCTCAACAGAGGTCGTCAAATAGTTGGGATTGTCGACAACACCACACATGTAGAAATACAACATCGGGTGGCTTCGGCAAGGACGATATCTCTGTGTCATCCAACAGTGTCAATTGTCATATGGCATCGAGCCCTTCAAGGATGAGGTATTATGTGATGTTTCCCCACTAGATGTCTGTGATGTTCTCTTGGGCCAGCCATATATGTGGAAGCACCATGTTATTTATGAGTCTCAACCCCGTAGTGTCATTGTTACTTTAGGGGTTCATCTTTACAGAATACTAGAGGTAGTTCTAACTATTTTTCCACCTAAAAAGTGTCACAAGGTAGTATCTCATACTACAAAATTTAGCTTCTTCACAATCTATTCAAAAGGAGAACAAAAGGACATTGCAACCACTACAGTCTTGCCCCAAGCACCTTCTATCCAATAGAAGCAGGTCGATAGGGCTGCAACAAAGAGAAAATATTCCTTCCGCACACCATGCTCTTATGTATCTCGACTTGTTGAATAGCCTCAGCCTCAACAGGTTCTTGACATACTTCCACAAACTGAGCAGCGCGATGTGTCCAGCAATACAAGCAGCTCACCAAGATGCAAATCTAGCAAATGCTTTTCCCTCTCCCCCAGGAACTCAACGCAATGGAGACCATTTCTTCCAAAGGAGGGAATATTGATCTAGGTGGATATCGGTGGCCACCCACCTTTTTCAACTGGCTCAAAACATTTTTCTGGCAATTTTGGCAATTTACTATTTTTAGCAGGTTTTAACTTCTGGGACCATTTTGAGGGCCTAATTGAAGGTTTTTAAAGATTTAGATTCTAAATTATAGTCGAAGGCATGATTGTACCCCCAAAATGAATCTACTCAACGATACCTTTCCAACGAACTATCATATGACTAAAACGGAGATTGTATGCAAAAGTTACGACCCCGGGAAGTTGATGTACTAACTTACCCAAATAGGGCCCACATGAGTTTTGGCGCTTCATGTCCTAGGGTTAGGTTTTTGGATGTCTAGGTTTTTTCGCATTTCTGTTTATTGTAAAAACGCCTTCAGAGCCTCATTGTACTCATCTTATTGTGAATGAGAGTAGCCGTCACATCTCTTCTCAGAGATAAGCTACCACCATTCTAGCGAGTCTTTCACTCTGTATTTTTACACTCTCTGTACATTTCTTTCATTAATAGAAATCGTGTATTACTGTATATATGTGTTTATGGTTGCATCTTTGATACATTTATGTTATCTTATTTAATATTTGTGAAATCTCTATGCATTTCTTTATTATATCTCTGATCTCATTTCGTGTCGAAAATAATCTGGATCAGTGGTATCAGGGCAGGCTGCTCTTGATCGTTTTTTCAGTGCATGTCCCTGACGAGGTTCGAGTATAGAAATTTGAGTCTTGAGCTTGTCTCTCTTGAATACAATCACTCTTTCACACCCAAGAAACCCTCAATGGCAGAATAAAAGAAAAACGATGGAGCGGACGATCCTATCAATATGTTACTTGAGCAAGCTCTCACGCGACAGAGGGATGAAATGATCGAGAATTTTGCCCACATCCTTAAACGTCTGTCGATAACATCAAGAACATATTCATCAAGTGGCCACTTTGGAGGCATCTCTCCTTTCAAGGTACAAGTCAATTTTGATATTCCTGTATTTGAAGGACAGATAGATGCAGAAGCCCTAGAAAAATGGTTAACTTTGCTAGAAAGTTATTTATATGTTCACAATTTTTTCAACAAAGAAAAGATCACCCTCGCACTCCTTAAATCTCTTCCTCTTGTCAAACATTGGTGGGAAACTTACTGGGAGCAAAGTTCCACAGAGGATTCTGGAATATATGGGGTCGATCCCACTTGGTATTTTTTTGTGGATGTGGCAAAGCAACAGTATTACCCTGTTGGAAAATATGAGGACCAGTACATGAGATGGACCACACTGCGGCAAGAGAGGGGACAAGAAGTTCTAGAGTTCACCAATACCTTCCATACCTTGCACACCAAGTTGGGTATCAAAGACTCCGAGCGACATTTGGTTCTTAAATACCGTGGGGCTCTACACATATACATCCAGACTGAAATGGATTTTCTGGACATCTCATCACTCGGTGTTGCTTATCAATATGTTGTTAAAATTAAGCAGAAATTTAAGCACCAGAAAAAATGGGAAATTGGGTTTGCAAAGCCACAACAACCAAAGCATGAAAAAGACGGCCCTAACAAACAGTCTCCCGAAAACCAGTCCATGACACAAAAAAAGAAGGGTCACAGAAGACAAAGAAGGACACCGGAAAATGGTGTGATTTCCAAAAAATCCCCTGGCGCAACACCGATGAAAGTCTCTCAAAATAGTCATTGGTGGTCGATATCAAATGCAAGGAGCTGAAGCCTGATTCAGAATCTGATTCTAAAAATATTGGTAAAGGATAGATCATTGACCTGGACCCCACTGCTATTGTCGCGACCATAGCAATTCAACCAGAAGAACCAACAGATCCTGAAGAGGGGGAGTGCCTTTTTCATTCATAGATGTGGGTGAAGGGGACCCCGCTATATTTTATTGTTGATAGCGGAAGCCAAAAAAACCTCATCTCAGCAGAGGTCATCAAACAGTTGGGATTGTCAACAACACCACACCCACAGCCATACAACATCGGTTGGCTTCGGAAAGGACGAGATCTTTGTGTCAACCAACAGTGTCGATTGTCATACGGCATCCAGCCCTTCAAGGACAAGGTATTATGTGATGATGCCCCACTGGATGTCTGTGATGTTCTCTTGGGCCAGAAATATATGTGGAAGCGCCATGTTGTTTATGAGTCTCGACCCCATAGTGTCATTGTTACTTTGGGGGGTCATCTCTACAAAATACAAGAGGTAGTTCTGACTATTGTTCCACCTAAAAAGTGTCACACGGTAGTATATCATACTGCAAAATTTAGCTTCTTCACAATCTATTCAAAAGGATAACAGAAGGACACTACAACCACTATAGCCTCGCCCCAAGCACCTTCTATCCAATAGAAGCAAGTCGACAGGGTTGCAACAAAGCGCAAAGATTCCTTCTGCACACCTTCCTCTCATGTATCTTGACTTGTTGAACAGCCTCAGCCTCAACAGGTTCTTGAAATACTTCCACAAACTAAGCAGCGCGATGTCTCCAACAATACAAGCAGCTCACCAAGATGCAGATCCAGCAAATGATTTTCCCTCTCCCCCGGTAACTCAACGCAATTGAGACCATTGCTTCCTAAGGAGTGAGGATTGATCAGAAATTTAAGCACCAGAACAAATGGGAATTCGGGTCTACAAATCCGTAACAATGAAAGTATGAAAAAGAAGTCCCTAGCAAATAGTCTCCCAAAAACTAGTCCAAGACACACGAAATGAAGGGTCACGGGAAGACAAAGAAGGACACCAAAAAATGGTGTGATTTCCACAAAATCCCATGGCACAAGACCGATGAATTTCTCTCAAAATAGTCATTGGTGGTCGAGATCAAAGACAAGGAGCTGAACTCTGATTCTGAATCTGATTATGAATATACTGGTAAAGGACAGATCATTGACGCAGACCCCACTGCTAGTGTCGCAATTGCATCAATTCAACCAGAAGAACCAACCGATCCTGAAGAGGGGGAGCACATTTTTCATTTACAGATGTGGGTGAAGGGGACCCTGCTGCATTTTATTGTTGATAGCGAAAGCCAGAAAAAACCTCATCTCAACAGAGGTCATCAAGCAGTTGGGATTGTAGACAACACCACACCCGCAGCCATACAACATCGAGTGGCTTCGGCAAGGACGAGATATTTGTGTCAGCCAACAGTGTCGATTGTCATATGGCATCCAGCCCTTCAAGGACAAGGTATTATGTGATGTTTCCCCACTAGATGTCTGTGATGTTCTCTTGGGCCAGCCATATATGTGGAAGCGCCATGTTGTTATGAGTCTCGACCTCGTACTGTCATTGTTACTTTGGGGGGTCATCTCTACAGAATACCAGAGGTATTTTGGACTATTGTTCCACCTAAAAAGTGCCGCAAGGTAGTATCTCATACTACAAAATTTAGCTTCTTCAGAATATGTTCAAAAGGAGAATAGAAGGACACTGCAACCACTACAGCCTCGCCCCAAGCACCTTCTATCCAATAGAAGCAGGTCGACAGGGCTGCAGCAAAGCGCAAAGATTCCTTCTTCACACCATCCTCTCATGTATCTCTACTTTTTGAACATCCTCATCCTCAACAAGTTCTTGACATACTTCCACAAACTGAGCAGCGTGAAGTCTCCAGCAATACATATAGCTCACCAGGATGCAGATCCAGCAAATGTTTTTCCCTCTCCCTTGGGAACTCAACGCAATGGAGACCATTTCTTCCTAAGGAGGGAGGATTGATCTAGGTGGATATCGGTGTCCACCCACCTTTTTCGACTATTTTTCTTGCGATTTTGGCAATTTACTATTTTTAGCAAGTTTTAACTTTCGGGGCCATTTTGAGGGCCTAATTTACATTTCTTTCATTAATATAAATTGTGTATTATTGTATATCTGTGTTTATGGTTGCATCTCTGATACATTTATGTTAGTTATATTAGTGAATATCTGTGATATCTCTATGCATTTCTTTATTATATCTTCGATCTCATTTCGTGCTGAAAATAATCTGGATCAGTGGTATCAGAGCAGGCTGCTCTTGATCGATTTTTCAGTGCATGTCCCCGACGAGGTCCGAGTATAGAAAGTTGGGTCTCGATCTTGTCTCTCTTGAAGACAATCGCTCTCGCACACCCAATAAACCCTCAATGGCAGAAGAAAATAAAAACGATGGAGCAGACAATCCTATCAATATGTTGCTTGAGGAAGCTCTCACGCGACAGAGGGATGAAATGATGGAGATTTTTCCCCACATCCTTAAACGTTTGTCGATAGAATCAGGCGCATCTTCATCAAGCGGACACTTTAGAGGCACCTCTCCTTTCAAGGTACAAGTTGATTTTCATATTCTTGTATTTGAAGGACAAATAGATGTAGAAGCCCTAGAAAAATGGTTAACTCTACTAGAAAGTTATTTCTCTGTTCACAATTTTTCCGAAAAAGAAAATATCACTTTCTCACTCCTTAAATCTCTCCCTCATGTAAAACATTGGTGGGAAACTTACTGGGAGCAAAGTTCCACAGAGGAGTATGGAATATATGGGTCTGATCCCACTTGGGATTTTTTGTGGATGCGGTAAAGGAACAGTATTACCCTATTGGCAACTATGAGGACTAGTACATGAGATGGACCACACTGCGGCAAGAGAGGGGCCAAGCAATTATGGAGTTCACTAATACCTTCCATACCTTGTGCACCAATGTTATAACCCTAAATTGCACCACACATGCTTACCTGGCATCAGGCCAACTCATATCCCTTCTTTGCCAAAACTCTGTTGAACAACTCTTTGAAAATCCTCTTGTGTCAAGGCCCATGTGCCCTAACCCATTACTGCATGCATGTACACGCTATCTGACTCACAATAGCCCGCACGTACCTAACATAGCACGAAAAAAGGAAATTTGTCGACGGAACAAAAAGCTATGGGTCAGTTAACTGAAACTCCTAGCCATGCATGGCCGAAGGTTCGTCCAAAACCCTAGCTCCTTCTAGCCTATAAAAGAAGGGGTAGGGGTACCATTTGGAGGAGGAAAAAATATAGCAAAGAAACTCTTCCCATTTACGTAATCCATTGTCCCAATCCTTTAGCCTTTCCTCATGCCAAATGAGATTTAACACAAAGTAGTTGAAGGACAGAAGAAGAGGAGCCTAGGATCAGGTTCAAGGAGCGGTGGTCGATCTCAGCTTTTGTAAGTTGATTCACTTTCAGTAATAAAAAGAATGTTTTTCCCATCCCAATACATGAATTTTCTATGGTTTGATTAATTTATGCTCGATTTCTAACCCTTGAGTATAGAAGTATCATGCATGCATAGTTGTTGTTTGTCTTGAGTGCAGGTCATCTGTGGAAGGAGCAGCGCAAGAAAGTAATCAAAGCGCAACGGAGGATCTACATCGAACGTTGGTAATAAGGTAGGTGGTCCTTTTCCATGCATTTACTGAGAAAAAGGGATTTAAATATTGGGATGTAGGTAAAAAAGTAGTTTCTATTCGGTCAAATCTGCACGCAAGTCTGACCCTAGTTTTCTAGTCCGTAGGGTGTTTTTCCCAACAACAACCAAGTTGGGTATCAAAGACTCCGAGTGACATTTGGTTCTCAAATACCATGGGGCTCTACACAGATACATCAAAACTAAAATGGATTTTCTGGACATCTCATCACTCAGTGCTACTTATCGATATGTTGTTAAAATTGAGCATAAATTTAAGCACCAGAACAAATGGGAATTTGGGTCTACAAATTCACAACAACCAAAGTATGAAAAAAACAGCCCTAACAAATAGTCTCTCGAAAACCAGTCCAAGACATACGAAAAGAAGGTTCGTGTGAAGAAAAAGAAGGACACTGAAAAATCATGTGATTTCCACAAACCACCTCGCACAACACCGATGAATGCCGCTCAAAACAGTCATTGGTGGCCAATATCAAAGACAAGAAGTCGAACCCTGATTCTGAATCTGATTCTGAAAATACTAGTAAAGGATAGATCATTGACACAGACCCCATTGTTATTGTCGCAACCACAGCAATTCAACCAGAAGAACCAACATATCCTAAAGAGGGTGAGCTCCTTTTTCATTCACAGATGTGGGTGAAGGGGACCCCACTGCATTTTTTTGTTGATAGCGGAAGCCAGAAAAACCTCATCTCAGCAGAGGTCATCAAAGAGTTCAGATTGTCGACAACACCACACCTGCAACCATACAACATCAGGTGGATTTGGCAAGGAAGAGATCTCTGTGTCAGCCAACAATGTTGATTATCATATGGCATCCAGCCCTTCAAGGACGAGGTATTATGTGATGTTGCCCCACTGGATGTCTGTGATGTTCTCTTGGGCCAGCCATATATGTGGAAGCACCATGTTGTTTATGATTCTAAACCTCACAGTGTCATTTTTACTTTGGGGGGTCATCTCTACAAAATAAGGGAGGTAGTTCCGATTATTGTTCCACCTAAAAAGTGTCGCAAGGTAATATCTCATACTTCAAAATTTAGCTTCTTCACAATCTGTTCAAAAGGAGAACAGAAGGACACTGCAACCACTACAGCCTCGCCCTAAGCACCTTCTATCCAACAGAAGCAGGTCGACAGGGCTGCAGCAAAGAGCAAAGATTCCATCTGCACATCATCCTCTCATGTATCTCGACTTGTTGAACAGCCTCAGCCTCAACAGGTTCTTGACATACTTCCACAAACTGAGCAGTGCGATGTCTCCAGCAATACAAGCAGCTCACCAAGATGCAGATCCAACAAATGTTTTTCCCTCTCCCTGGGGAACTCAACGCAATGGATACCATTTCTTCCTAAGGAGTGAGGATTGATCCAGGTGGATATTGGTGGCCACCCACCTTTTCTGACTAGTTCAAAATAGTTTTCTGGCAATTTTGGCAATTTACTATTTTTAACAGGTTTTAA
This sequence comes from Picea glauca, assembly GCA_000966675.3. NCBI lineage: Eukaryota > Viridiplantae > Streptophyta > Pinopsida > Pinales > Pinaceae > Picea > Picea glauca. The sequence continues at coordinate 150,954 of JZKD02S1072324.1, read as the reverse complement.
CTTCCGGGACCATTTTGTGGGCCTAATTGAAGGTTTTTCGACATGAAAGTTCTCAATTATATCCAAAGGAATTATTGAGACCCCAAAATGAATCTCCTCGACAATACCTTTCCAACGATCTATCATACGCCTAAAACAGAGATCGTATGCAAAAGTTACGACCCTAGGAAGTTGATGTACTAACTTACCCAAACGGGGCCCACATGACTTTTGGCGCTTCATCTCCTAGGGTTAGGTTTTTGGATGTCAAGGGTTTTTGGCATTCCCGTTTATCGTAAAAATTCCTTTAGAGCCTCATTGTACTCATCTTATTGCGAATGCGAGTAGCTGTCACATCTCTTCTCGGAGATAAGTTGCCACCATTCTAGCAAGTCTTTCACTCTATATTTTTATAGTCTCTGTACATTTATTTCATTAATAGAAATCATGTATTACTGTATATCTGTGTTTATGGTTTCATCTCTGATACATTTTTCTTATATTATTGAATATCTATGATATCTCTGTGCATTTATTTATTATATCTCCGATCTCATTTTGTGCCAAAAATAGTCTGGATCAGTGGTATCAGAGCAGGTTTCTCTTAATTGTTTTTTTAGTGCATGTCCCCGATGTGGTCCAAGTATAGCAGGTTGGGTCTCGAGCTTGTCTCTCTTAAAGACAATCGCTCTTGCACACCCAATAAACCCTCAATGGCGGAAGAAAATAAAAACGATGGAGCAGACGATCCTATCAATCTGTTTCTTGAGCAAGCTCTCACGCGACAGAGGGACGAAATGATGGATAATTTTGCCCACATCCTTAAATGCCTGTCGATAGCATCAGGCACATTTTCAAGGTATAAGTACAAGTTAATTTTCATATTTTTGTATTTGAAGGACAGATAGATGCAGAATCCTTAGAAAAATGGTTAACTCTGCTAGAAAATTATTTCTCTGTTCACAATTTTTTCGACAAAGAAAAGATCACCTTCGCACTCCTTAAAGCTCTCCCTCATGTCAAACATTGGTGGGAAAATTATTGGGAGCAAAGTTCCACAGAGGATTCTAGAATATATGGGGTCGATCCCACTTGGTATTTTTTTGTGGATGCGGTAAAGGAACAATATTACCCTGTTGACAACTATGAGGACCAGTACATGAGATGGACCACATTGCGACAAGAGAGGGTCCAATCAGTTCCAGAGTTCACCAATACCTTACATACCTTGTGCACCAAGATGGGTATCAAATAGTTCAAGCGACATTTGATTCTAAAATACCATGGTGCTCTACACAAATACATCCAGACTGAAATGGATTTTATGGACATCTCATCACTCGGTGTTACTTATCGATATGTTGTTAAAATTGAGCAGAAATTTAAGAACCAGAACAAATGGGAATTCGGGTCTCCAAATCCACAACAACCAAAGTATGAAAAAGATGGCCCTAAAAAATAGTCTCCTAAAAACCAGTCCAAGACACAGGAAAATAAGGGTCACGAGAAGATAAAGAAAGACACCGAAAAATGGTGTGATTTCCACAAAATCCCCTAGAAAAACACCGATGAATGTCGTTCAAAAAATTCATTGGTGGCCGAGATCAAAGACAAGGAGTCGAACCCTGATTCAGAATATGATTCTGAAAATACTGGTAAAGGACAGATCATTGATGCAGACCCCACTGCTATTGTCATGACCGTAGAAATTCAACCAGAAGAACCAACAGATCTTGAAGAGGGGGAGCGCATTTTTCATTCGCAGATGTGGGTGAAGGGACCCCGCTGCATTTTATTGTTGATAGCGGAAGCCAGAAAAACCTCATCTCAACAAAGGTCATCAAACAGTTGGGATTGTCAACAACACCACACCCACAACCATACAACATCTGGTGGCTTCAGCAAGGATGAGATCTCCATGTCATCCAACAGTGTCGATTTTCATACGGCATCCAGCCCTTCAAGGATGAGGTATTATGTGATGTTTCCCCACTAGATGTCTGTGATGTTCTCTTGGGCCAGCCATATATGTGGAAGCGCCATGTTGTTTATGAGTCTCCTTCCCGTAGTGTCATTGTTACTTTGGGGGGTCATCTCTACAGAATACCAGAGGTATTTTCAACTATTGTTCCATCTAAAAAGTGTCGCAAGGTAGTATCTCATACTGCAAAATTTAGCTTCTTCACAATTTGTTCAAAAGGAGAATAGAAAGACACTGCAACCACTACAGCCTTGCCCCAAGAACCTTCTATCCAACATAAGTAGGTCGACAAGGTTTCAGCAAAGTGCAAAGATTCCTTCTGCACACCATCCTCTCATGTATCTCGACTTGTTGAACAGCCTTAGCCTCAACAAGTTCTTGACATACTTCCACAAATTGAGCAGCGTGATGTCTCCAGCAATACAAGCAGCTCGCCAAGATGCAGATCCAACAAATGCCTTTCCCTCTCCCCCGAGAAATCAATGCAATGGATACCATTGCTAACTAAGGAGGGAGGATTGATACAAGTGGATATCTGTGGCCACCCACCTTTTCCAACTAGCTCAAAATAGTTTTCTGGCAATTTTGGCAATTTACTATTTTTAACAGGTTTTAACTTTCAGGGCCATTTTGAGGGTCTAATTGAAGGTTTTTCAAGATCTAGGTTCTCAATGATAGCCAAAGGCATGATTGATCCCCCAAAATGAATCTCCTCAATGATACCTTTCCAACTAGCTATCATATGCCTAAAACGGAGATTGTATGCAAAAGTTACAACCCCGGGAATTTGATGTACTAACTTACCCAAACAGGGCCCACATGACTTTTGGCGCTTCATCTCCTAGGGTTAGGTTTTTGGATGTCTAGGGGTTTTGGCATTCCTTTTTATTGTAAAAATGCCTTCGGAGCCTCATTTTACTCATCTTATTGCGAATGCGAGTAGCCGTCACATCTCTTCTCAGAGATAAGCTGCCACCATTCTAGCGAGTCTTTCACTCTATATTTTTACAGTTTCTGTACATTTATTTAATTAATAGAAATCGTGTATTAATGTATATATGTGTTCATGATTTCATCTCTTATACATTTTTATTATATTATTGAATATCTGTGATATCTTTGTGCATTTCTTTATTATATCTCCGATCTCATTTCGTGCCGAAAATAATCTGAATCACCTACAGCTTTCTCATCTCTCTTGGCTCATGAATCCAACCCTTTTCCTCAAGATATCTCATTTCTTAAATATAAAATAGCATCCAAGTAACCTTAGGAGGTCGAATCCCATCTCCTTCATTGGATTCTAAGCCTTTGAGATAGGTGGCAACAATCAAAGAGACAAAAATCCAATAAACTGCTAATTTTTAGGAATTTGTTGGAAGTCATTAAGAAAATGTCTCCACCTCACTACATGAGGGATTTGCTTGAGATAAATCTTAGGTGTATGCGTCCCTTAACATATAATTGATCCTTGAGAAGTTGTTTGAACCCTCCTTGACATATGGCAACCTCCCAACAAGGCAAATATCAAAACCGTGACCGCTACAGGAAATTAGGCAGGGCCATTGTAAAACAGTTGAGTAGCTCCACTTCTATGTCTGATATCTCTCAAACCATAACACAGTTTGAAAAACTGAGAGATTTTTTGTTATTTGGCATGTTATGAACAAAAACCTCCTCCAGTTTTCAAAAATACCTTCTCAATTGTTCAGAATCCAAGTTTCAAGTTAGTGACTAAAACTTGGTAAAATAACTCTGCACAATTCGTTTTCTGCCAGAAATATTAGGTAGCACCACTTATGTTGTGCCTGTGTACAGGTTTAGGTAGCAATGTCAAAACGCAACGCCTTCAATCTTGAATGTGCGCAGAGAAGTTGGTGGTCTTTTATAATGTTGAACCCATTGTGTTTAGGTGTCTTAGCAGTATAGTAGGTTGTTCACTTTATCACTGAGGGAGTTAACACTTTAGAAAAAACCCAAAACTCTAATAGTTAGGCCTCTTCTAGCTACAAATTCTTGTGCTAACATAGTGTAGTGATGATGAATGCTTAGTATTCTGAATTTGTTATTCATATATGTTGTCATAATTTCACACATTGAAGTACATGGTAAATGAATGAATGTCAAGTAAAGTAATGTTGCACACATAGAATGTTGCATGATAAGTAATTGTTAAGTGATGAAAACAATGCACACAACAAGAACATGTTGAATGCCTCACTACAGAAACTTGCTTCCCGTAGCCCCTCTAGATTCCTTGGGTGAGACTTCACTTGCTTGCAGATGATGCCGAAAAGGCTGGTGTCTAAGAGTATTTTTGGTATGTTATCTTTGAACCTAGGTCCTACCCACTGCACACCAACAAACCTGTTGGACATGCGTTTTGGATAAGTTTTGGGATTTGTGCCAAAATAAAAGGCAGTTAGAAGATGAACCAAAGTGTGTGACATGAGCAGAATTTAAGGAGTCAAAGCGTGTGATAGGAGGATCTCTAATGAAGCGACGCATAAAAGGAAGAAATCGATTATAGATCATTGGGTTTTCGGGACATTTTGTAACGGGCTTAACCATATTTTGATGTATAAATATGTAAAGGGTTGGGGTAGATGAGGGGGTTCGAAGAATGAGAGGTTATGGTGCATTATGGATGGGTTGAAATTTTTTCTAAGTGTTCGGATGTTGTGACTGAGATTTTCGGGGTTAGACTTGCATTGCACTAGAACAAATAGGCAATTTTGGATAATGTTACAGTTGCATCTTTTATAGCACAATGCACAACTGTAAGAAGATTATAAATGACTAATATAAGAAGCCATGTGTTGTGGACATAGCCCATGTTGGGGTGAACACGTTAAAACTTGTGTCTTGATGTGATGCTATGTGTGTGATATGGATAGCATAGATTTGTTGAATGTTTAGTATTATGAATATGTTACTGATATAACACAGTGATGATGAAAGATTAGTATTCTAAATGTGTTATTCATATATGTTTTCATAATGTCACACAGTAAAGTACCTGGTAAATGAATGAATGTCAAGTAAACTAATGTTCCACACATAGTATGTTGCATGATAAGTAATTGTTAAGTGATGAAAATGGTGCAAATGGTATGAATATGTTGAATTCCTCACTTCCCCTCATCACTGGAGAAACTTGGATCCTGTAGCCCCTCTAGATACCTTGGGTGAGACTTAAATTGATTGCAGGTTATGCCAAAAGGGTCGGTGTCTAAGGGTTTTGTTGGTATGTTATCTTTGAACCTATGTTCTTCCCATTGCATGATAACAAATGGTTTTGTTTCCGAGACCAGAATCTATAACTGAGAGGAATGTTTTGGAGGCCGAATAAGGAAGAGATCACAAAATGACTAGATAAGAAGCAACGAGAATTTTCCAGAGAACAAAATAGGAATCCATGACTCAATGACGAACAATGGTTGAAAATGTATGTATTCAAAAATTTGCATGAAATCTTCTTTGAATTTCCGATAATTTTGACTGAATGGCTATAGAGGGTAGTTGAGAACGTTGTAAGATACCGAGATGAGGCTCCAAGAAAATAGACTCTTGATCTAATCATACAGTTGAATACAATAAGTAATAAGGTTTCTTACATGGTTGATTTCTATTTGAATAATGTACTAGGGGGTTACATTACAGAATTTGCAATAGATTGCACCCAATCTTATAGTGTCGCAAGAAGGGAATTTTCAAGGGTCTGCACAAAATATTTATGAATGCACTATCTACTTGGATAAAGATGTTGTTGTGTGACAAGAATGTTACAAAGATAGAATCTGATTTCTAAGATCCTTCACGCATTGGGGGACTAGGGGATGACCATAGGATGGTATGGGAGTGGAATAAATGAGTAAGGAATAGATGGACTAAGGATGTTGAGAGATGAAGATAGAGAATCTGAAGGAGAGATTGAAGTATTGCGCTAATGGAAAAGGTTTAGGTATGGTCAGAGGGAGATTGTTGTTAACGGATAATATCAGCACAGAGTGTTTGAGAAAAGAGACCCCAACGTAGTACTTCATATCACACCATACAGAGAAAGGAAAGAGAAAGAAAATTATGCTCAATATAGTCCAATAGAAGAAGGAAGTCTATTTTAGATCAGAAACTTTTTTGAACCCATGACCCCTTGTGCATCACCAAGATCTAAAGAAGAAACCAAAACTTCGTTGAGAGAAATTGTAGTTCATGGAGGAAGTCAGAATAGTGGAATTAGCACAACAAACCAAAGTCAGTGAACATCATCGAAGGTAAGTACTACGCAGAATACAATTGCATGAATAGATAATACATTAAGAATTATTGAATTCCATGGAGCGAGGTCGAAAGACCCTGAGAAACATATATTTGTATGTGAGACGATGTGGACTGTGGAGAATTTTCGGGATGAGGCAAAAAAATATTGCGCAGTTGGCAATGATGTTCATAGGTGGCACATTATTATGGTACATGAAGTATTAGACTACTACACTGACGAGACAATCAAGGAAATTGGCAGAAATTGGACAAGATTTAATAAAGGAATTCTGAAATCTTAAATCTAAGTTGCAATATATCACAGAGATAAAATAAATTAATAAAATATAGAATGAGAGAGGTTGGGATTTTGATAAGAGGTTTAAGGATATGATGGGCAGGTTGTCATTCTATATTCCTAATGAACAGCATAGAGAATCATTTATTGCAGGTTTGTTGCCACACATCCGTTGTCCTATGATGCATCATAAAGTCACATCACAACTAGAAGCCTTAAAAATTGTGATGAAGTTAGAAGCATCCCCTATAGGAGAAAGCAACATAGGGATGGCACAAGTCTAGGAACAACTAGCAACATTGAACATCCAGTTGCAAGAGATTACTAAGGGGAAATAAAAATGTGAAAATTTATGGTGTATAACATGTAAGACAAAAGGCCATCGAAAAGATGAGTTCCCAACATTTGTGCAGTATATGGATATAGAAGCACCAAGACCATTAGTTGGAGGAGTGGGGTATTTTTAAATATGCAAGACATGGGGAAATCATCCAACTAATTTTTTATTATTGCAGAAGTACTTGAGTACACCCAAGAATTTGTTTTGTAATTTTTGCAGGTCAGGAGGACATGATGAGAAATATTTTTGAACATTTAACTTAATGAGAGAGTACATTGTAGGTGCTTACAGAGTCCAAGAAGAAAATGTAGCAGTAGAAGGAGGATTTCCACAGTAAAATACTCTTAGAGGCTTTAATCAGGGTGGATGAGGAGGATTTAGCAGAGGCCAAGGTCGAGAAGGATTTGGTAGAGGAGGAAGAGGACTAATAATTTGTTATAATTGTAATCAATCGGTACATTTAGAGAGAAAATGCCCAAATACTAGCACGAAATGCACGTTCTTAAGTATTGGACCATGCAATGAGATATTTTCCTCAACTAATAAAAAAATGGCATGCAAGAGGGAAGCAAAACCAGAACATCCATATGATATCAGTCAAGGAGCGTGATGACCAACCCAGAATATAGTAGTCATTATGTGTGGAGAAACGAGGACCAATTGACATATTTTCCTTCTTATTATTTATCATAGCATTTGTATTGTTTCGGCCACACCCCCACATGCATGAGGAATTGATGGAAAAAAAAAATCCATAGGCATTGAATTGTGCATTGTAAGTTTTCTTTGAAGGTACACTACATTGAGTTTTCATTGCAATTGTGCATTGAATTGAAATGTGAATTGCAAGTTTGAATTGAAGGTGGTTTGACTTTTCATAAACATGTTTTTTCTTTAGCAATCTCTTGATGTGGTGACTAGCTGTTACACATTATTTTCGTCATCCCTATGATCGTTAATGATGTAAACCTATCTATTGCTTTTAGAGGGGTCACAGTGGCCTGAGTTCCTGAAGAGAGAAGGAAGAAGAACTTTTC
>JZKD02S1072324.1:53062-119567 GCA_000966675.3 Picea glauca | reverse complement strand
TTCAACAACCATTGGTTTCCATTTTGTTGCTTTATTTTTACCTTTCCCATTCCAACAATTTTGCATGGTGCATCATCACCCAAATGAACCTGTCCAAAATCACCTTGAACATAATATAGAAAATGTTTTATATGGGGTGTAGCATGAAATGAATCTCCTGAATCTACTACGTAAGACTCAAAAATATTATCTATAGAAAGAATCAAAGCATCTTGTAACACATCACCGGTTACATTTTCTTCCTGATTTCTCTCCTGGTGTCCATCTCTTTGTTTCTTTGGAGCTTTGCAGTCTTTCTTCAGATGTCCTTTCTTCCCACAATTCCATCACTCTATCTTTCCAAGTCTGGATTTGGATCTTCCCTTCCTAGAATTTCCGTGGTTTCCTAGGCCCTTTCCTCTATCCTTTTGTCTTTCCCTGTTCTCCGTGTTCAATGCATTTCCTGATGTCTCACCTGTGATTTTCCGTTGCATTTCCTCACTAAGGATAACACCAACAACATCATCAAATTTTAAAGTATTTGAACCAGAGATAGAGTTACTTACAGCCATGACCAAGTTGTTCCAGCTTTCTGGCAATGAGCACAAGATTAGAAGAGCCCTGACCTCATAATCAAAGTCCACTTTTATAGAACTTAGTTCATTAGTAACCGTATTAAATTCATTTAAATAATCAGCAACATACCTACCTTCCGACATCTTCATATTAAATAATCTCTTCATTAGAAATACCTTATTGGACGTCGAGGGTTTTTCATACAATTTGGCCAATGCGTCCATCAAATCCTTCGTTGTCTTTTCTTTGGAAATATTGAAAGCCACCGACACTGCCAGGCTCAGTCGTATCGTTCCTAGAGCCTTTATGTCAAGAATCTCCCATTCTTCATCCTTCATGGTCGTCGACTTCTTTGCTACTCCACCCAATGGTAGGAATAGATCCTTTTGATATAGATAATATTCCATCTACATCTTCCATAATTGGTAGTTTTGACCGTTAAATTTCTCGACCCTAAACTTTCCATCTTCCGACATTTCTCCCACTCGAACCAGGAAGCCTATTTTTCTACGAGTTACCTTTCTCTCTTATACCAGTTGTTAGAAAAAACAGGACCGTGAAACAATAAAATAAAACAAATGTAGAAACAAAACATAGAAGATACACAATACAAGAGAGACACAGATTTATGTGGTTCACCCAGTGTGGGCTACGTCCACCAGAGAAATTGTCAGGTCCTTCCTTTATTATTATCCAGCAAATGAAGGGATACAACCTACAGCAAAACCTGTTGTAACTTCCTCTTCTTTCTCTCACAGTCTCCTCTCTCATAATACAATATTCGCTATCAATCATAGTCGCAATACATTTCCCTCATAAAAGAGGGTTGCCTTCTAGGGAAAAAAACCCTAACATAATCTCCATCGTTATATCTGTGACCTTATAATGAACGGTCCATATTTACAATGAAATTACAATATACTTTTACAAGGCAATTTTTCCTTCAGGGGCTTCGCCCCCAAACCCCCGCCAGGGGCCTGCTTGCCCCCAGACCCCGCAGAGGGGGTACCCCCCTCTGCACTCCCCCGCGTGGAAGAGTGTACATACTTCTGGGGTGTAAATACTTCATGGGGTATAAACACGGCTAAAAGCAAGGACCTCTAAATCTGGAAGATAATCAGGCTCCACAACCAACAGGTCACGACATACCTCCCTTCGCAAGTGAGAAATATCTGCAAACAAATGAGCATCATCCAATACTCTTCCTTAATGTATCTTTGTATAATTCCTTTAGTCCAATCGGGGTCCTGATGCTCTGGCCTTAGAAACTTCTGACAAATCTTCCTTTTGATGATCACCCCCTTAAAATATTTTGCTCTAGAGGAAGTTAAGCCTATAGTTTCTGCTATGGTGGTCTCTGAAATTGTTAACTTCATCTCCCCAAAATGAACACTCTCTTCGTCATATGTCTGAGAAAAAGCAGGAGATACTCCCTCGTGATAGCCTTTGAATTTTTCCAAAAATGGAACCCAATCGGCCTATTCAAATTTATCCCTGCAAGCTTGGTATTTTGGTGTCTTCATGTATAATTGGAACACATGTTCGTGTATATCAACCCCCATGTTGGCTTAAAACAATTCTTAAAGCATATGAGGCAATGGAACAAAGAATCAAGGGTTTAGTACTGGAACAGGGCAACCCGAGATAGAGTACCAGAAGGGCATAGAGAATGCAAACGATATGAAGGGACAAAACATAGTGTAAATGGAGATGGTGTAACAATAAAACAGGTAAATAACGCTCATCTGGATGGCAAATCCATCTAGAGGAGCATTTATAAGTTAATATTTGGATTACAATGGTCACATCCATGGTAATGATGGCAAGATAAGATTAGTTGAATTCATGAATAACTTATAGGATCATATGGAGGTTGGCGTCAGATCATGTTCACGGTAGTGTTGGGCAATGATTATAGGAGATGTGGTCATTGTGACCGAAATTCACAAGTATGCAATTGTCTGACGTCATTGTGACCAGAATGGGATCATGTTTTGACATGCATTAAGATGTGGCTTAAGTCATTCGTATGGCACGATGTTGGATCATGGAATTGTGACGTTTCTTCACCATATAAATGGAAAGAATGAGCTGGTCCTCTTAGAGGTATAATTACCTCGTACTCTCAACATTTCAAGCGCATATAAATGATTTCTATATGAGGAGATGTATACGAGGACTTGTAGAGGTTCGTGGTAGGGAGCATATAATGATTGAGGAAAAGAGGATGTATGAGAGTAACCACATGTTTAATACATAATTAGTCTAATTCCTTAATAAAAACAGAAAAAAAAATACTGATCTTATACCTCCTATTACTTGAAGCATTTATATCAAGCAAAAAAAACTTTGAGTATAGGATAAGGACTACCAAAAATTCATCACCAGTACTGGATCACACCTTAGTACTGGACCACTTCTTAGTATTGGACCACTGCAAAAAGTTTTTGTAGTACCAGATCAACACAGACCTTCTCCTTGAGTACCAAATGAACACAGGGTGAATTTGTTGCAGTACCGGATCAACGCAGAGTTTTTCCTGGTACCGGATGAACACATAGGTGAATTTGTTGCAGTATCAGATCAACGTAGAGTTTTTCCTAGTACTGGATGAGCACGGACCTTCTCCCACAGTACCAGATGAGCACAGAGGCAAACATTTTTGCAATATCGGAATAGCACAGAGATGTTATCCAGTACTGGATTGCCACAAAATTGTATTCCGGTACTCAATGAGAATTGGGTAAGGTACCTGGTGGTGGTGTTTTATAGACTGGAACTTTATAGGGTGTACTTTGTAGAAATTGTTGGTGTTTTCTGTTGTTATGGAAGAGAACATGTAATTTTATTCTACTGAAAGACCATGTAGGTAAAACAAATAACAACACTTGGTACAGGAACCATGAATTTGCAGTGGAAATGTCAGAAAATGAGGCAAAATAATTCAATGACTGGCCCCCAAGCTCTGTAACAAGAAGGTACTATGTAGTTAGACATCCTCATGTTGAGATTTAGAATTATCCTCTTTTTGGAACCAAGTTGATCACTACTCATGTTGCCACTTCCTTTTTATTATAAAAATAATCCTAACTACTATTATTCTGTGGATTTTTCTCGAGCCCAGATTAGTTAATGCTCGTCGGTGTTTTCAGTTTTAAGGAGTCTAAAAAAATTAAAGAAAACTCCATTTACTGTCTCATGGATTTTTCTCGAGCCTAGGCCAGTTCCTGCGCGTCGGTGTTTTCAATTTTTAGGAGTCTGAAAAACTTAAAGAAAACTCCATCTATTGTCCCGTGGATTTTTCACGAGCTCGGGCCAGTTCCTGCTCGCCGGTGTTTTCAATTTTTAGGAGTCTGAAAAACTTAAAGAAAACTTCATTTAGCTCATTTTCCAAAAAAAAATCTACCAGGGCTAGATAAAAGGTAAACCTGCATTTGGCAGATGTCCTCCTTATTCATTTATCTACATGAGAACATAATCAACCTTTTTTTTTTGTTAGTAACACCAAAATTTCTATCTAATGACACACCTATTTACATATATGTATAGAGCCAAATTAATTCACACAACAAACTTACTGTGGTCGATCAGTAGGAGGAGAAATCCCCTTGCTTACCAGTTGCATTTCAAAGTTTTGAAGAACATGTCTGATAAAATCCTCTTTGGATAGTGGCTTATGATAAACCTTCAATCGTTGTTCATTCACGACAAAGGAGTTCTAATTCTCATAAATAGTCTTTATCTTAACTGAACCATTGTTGTAAATTGTATCAACTTCATAGGGTCCCAACCATCTAGTAGATAATTTACCTTTGAAATTCTTTAACCTACTATCATACAGTAGGGCCCAATCACCTGACTGAAAAGACTTCTTCTTGATGTAATTTTCATGCCATTTAGTCCTTTGTTCTTGTATAAGGGTAGTCCTTTGAAGAGCATCTTGTCTGATCTCATCAAGCTCATTCAACTGTAATAGCCTATATTTTCTAGCTTCATCCAAATCCATCCCTAGTTGCATGGAAGTCCTGAAGGTTTTCACTTGAAATTCTATGGGAAGCATCACTTGCTTCCCATATACCAACTCATAAGGTGTATGACATTTTGTGTTTCTCCAAGCTATTCTATAGGCCCATAAGGCTTCAAGCAACCTGTAAACCTAGTATTTATGATGTAGTTGAACAGTCTTGGTAAGAATAGCTTCTATCACCTTGTTGGTTGATTCCACCTACCCATTTGCTTGAGGGTGATAAGGTGAAGATTTTCTATGTTTAATTTTATATTGTTCAGTAAGAGCTTTGACCAGATTGGAGGTGAAGTGGGTTCCTTGGTCAATTACTATTTCTCGAGGCACACCAAAGAAAGTAAATATTTCTTCAAAAATAAAATCTACAACAGATTGTTCATTAGCATAATATAAAGCTTTAGCTTACACCCATTTTGTCACATAATCTGTGTAGACTAAGATGTATTTATTCCTTCAAGACATAGGGTTAATGGGTCCCACAAAACACAAAGCCCATTTCTCGAAAGGTTCAATTACTACCTAAGCTTGGAGGGGCATATCATCAACTGTAGTAGGTTTTCCCATCCTTTGACAATCATCACATCTGACCACATACTTCTTTGCATCCTTGAAAATAGTTGGCCAATAATAGTCGGATTGTAATATCTTGTATGTTGTTCTTTTATCTACAAAATGGACTCCACATGGACCATCATGAAAGTATTTGAAGATGTCATGCATCTCATCCTCCAGGACACACCTTCTGATCACCAAATCAGGCCCAATTTGGTATAAACAATCACCATGCCACATGTAATTGGCACTTAGCTGGATAATTCTTTGTTTTTCTTGGGAGGACAGATTCTGAGGTAACTTCTAAGGTAACTTTCCTACTACAAGATAGTTGGCTACATCTGCATACCAAGGAATGTAAGTAGAAATAGAAAATAGATTCTCATCTGAAAAATTGTCATCTATTGGTGCATTATCACATGTATGAATGAGTCTAGACAATAAATCAAAAACTAAATTATCTCTTTCAGTCTTGTCAATGATGGTGATATTGAATTATTGCAGTAATAACAGCCATCTAGTTACTCTATCATTTGTAACAGGTTTTTTCATCAAAAATATGATGGTTGAGTGGTTTGTATGTACAAAAACTTCATACCATGTTATGTAGTGTATGAACTTATTAATGGCATGTACTATTAAAAAATAAATAAATAAATCCAGTGACAGTGTAGTTTACTTTAGTAGGTGAAAGGTTTTTGTTGACAAAGTATATAGCATATGGAATTTGGCCTTCCCTTTATCCTAAAACAACCCCCAAAGCTGTCTATGAGGCATTCGTGCAAATATGAAAAGGAAGAGAGTAGATTGGTCCTCTTAAAACAGGGGCACTTGAAAGCTTTGTTTTTTAAATTTCAAACGAAATCTCACATTGTTCATTCCAACAAAATTCAACCTCTTTTGCTAACAGTTTGAATAGTGGGGCAGCTAGATTTGTAAAATTCTGAATGAACCTCCTATAGTAACCAACATGCCCTAAAAATCTTATGATTTCTTTCTGTAAGCTAGGGATTTTGATTTGAGAAATGATACCAATCTTGGCAGGGTCTACCCTTATTCCAGTACCGGAGATGTGATGACCTAAAACAATTCCTTCAGAGAGCATCATTCTAGATTTTTCATGATTGAGGGAAAGGTTGGTTTCTTTAAACCTAATCAGTACTTTCTCCAAATTGTCCAATGCTTGTTGTAAATCATCCCCATATACTGTGAATTCATCCATGTAGACTTCTACACAGTCATGGGTCAAATAAGAGAAAATGGTCAGGACAGCCCTTTGAAAGGTGGCAGGTGGATTACACAAACCAAAAGGAAGAACCCTATAAGCATAGGTACCCCATGGGAATGTAAATGTGGTTTTGTCCTAATCTTCTAGTGAAATTTGGATCTGATTGTAACCACTAAAACCATCCAAGAAAGAAAAATACCTCTTCCCAAACAAAGTGTCCAAAACCTGGTCTATTAAAGGCAAAGGAAAGTAATCCTTGTAGGTAGCCTTGTTCAATTCTTGAAAGTCCACACAAATCCTCCATTTACCATTTTTATTAGGGACAATAACTAATGGGGACACCCACTTTCTATCCGATATAGGGTAGATAAAATTGGCATGTAGGAGTTTTTTGAGTTCTTCTTTCACTATGTCTTTTAAGGTTGGGTTCATTCTTATTTGTAGTTGCCTAACATGTGTGATTTGTTCATTGGTATAAATATGATGCATACAAGTGTCTAGATGAATCCCTTTCATGTCGAAGTAATCCCATGCAAAAGCAACAGATTGTCCTTGAATCATTTGAATCAATTTTTGTTGTTGATCTATTTGTAGGCTAGCATTGATGTACAAGGATTTTCTAGGACTGATTTCAACAACCTAGACAGTTGATTCTTTCCCTTAATCTACTTGTGAAATGGTGGCTATTATAGAGGTGAAGGGGTGCCATATTTTCTGGAATTCAGAGTTGAAGATATGTGTATATTCAGGAAAAGATTTGGGGTATTCAATGCATTTTGTATTAGCCAAAAACATGCTTAAAATATGTTCTTTCATTTTCTCTTGATCTCCTTTTACTTATTTGAGTGTTAACAAGGGATGAGTACAGTCCTCCTCCCCATAGGGATTCTCCAACCAAAAGGGAACTTCAATGGTTGGTTGGGCAGGAGGAAAGAGGATAAGTTTTTGACCTTGGCTCCCATTGGAGATTGTCGTCTCTTCAAACCGACAACTGATAAATGCATCAGTACTGGCCAACCAAGGTCGGCCAAGCACCATTGGGTGTCTTGGTTTGGAGGATTTAGGATGAATCACTAAGAAATCCACAGAATACTCCCAAGAGGCCAAGGTGACTGTTACATCATCTAGACTTCCTATTGGGCTAATAACTGATTTATATGTTAATTCTAGTAAGGTGTGTGTTGGTCTTAGGTGATTTAGTTGCATTGTTTTCATGGTGTCAACCGGCATAACATGTATTGTTGCTCCTAGATCAATAAGTGTGTTTGGAAAAGAAACACCATTAATATCTATGGTCACCACTGGATTTCCTGGATCATTATATTTAGATGGAATTTCTAATATAAATTATGATAATTGTCCAACCACCTGTATAAGAGGAGGCTCCTTCCTCTTCCTCCCTGCATTTTTAATGCAAAGATCCCTTACAATATTAGCATAAATAGGTATGTCCTTGATGGCATGAAGTATGGGAATATTTACACATATGTTTCTAAGTTCAGTCTCTAGATTATGTCCTAGAGGTACCTCGGATTTCTTCACAAGTAACCTTTCTGGATAAGGGGGAGGATTATTTTTTTGAGGTATTTTTGTTGGGTGAGAAGTGTGAGGAGGAATTTCCTATTGTACAGTGGTGTCTCTTTCTTCATATAATTGGTTATCCATTTGCTCTTCTTCTTGAACTGCTTGATTATCAACTTGTTCTTCTTCTTGAATAACCACAATAGGATTTGGTTTATTCAAAACCCTCCCTGATCTTAATTCAATTCCATTAAATGAAGCAGGAGTTATCACATAAGTGGGGAAGGTTTGTACTTCAATATTTTGTACAGGTTGTGTAGGTATATTATTTGGATTAGGAATGGGTTGTGCAGGAATAGGGGTAGGCCGAGGAGGGTTTGGGATAGGTGAAACTTGCATTTGTTGTTGCAGATTTGGGTTCATAGGAAATGCAAGTTGTTGCTGCAGTTGTGGAGGTGGATGAATATCAAGGGGATTAAATCTCGGTAGTAGCTTGGAGCTATTGGAAGGGTATTGTGGGTAGGTGGGAAAGTTTGTTGGCTGAAAGGTAACATTCCAATATGCAATCCCCCTCCATCCTTGTTGCCAAGGCTAGATTTGTGGTTGTTGAGGTGACCATTGAGGGTAAGACATTGGAGGTACCCATTGTTGTTGTGAATATTGTGTGGTAGGATCTACAAACATATTAGGATTTTTTTGCCTCCATGCCCTCTTGGGGGGATATGATGTTTCATGAGGTTCTCCCCCTCCCTTGAAAATGGATTTTAGTCCAGGTAAAGAAGGGAATTCATTGGTAGGGTGATCGTCTGTGTAGAGACCACAAATTTCGATAACATTAATAGGACATTCCTTTTCAGAATGCCTTTTCCTACACCGAGGACAAAAAATTTCCAAAGTAGCATTTTTTTCTTGTTGTTTTCTTTTGATTTTAATGGTATCAAGTTGGGAGTTGATGGTGTTGAGGATGTCTATTTTGAATTTTTCTAGTATATTCCCCGATTCGATCCTATTAACACCTCTTGGTGTGGGTTTAGTAATTATATTTATAGGATCCCTTACACTTTTTCTTGTTTTGGCTTGACTGCGGGAGTATCTTTTACAATACTCTGCAATTTCTGCAAATGGATTTTGGTACACATATCCATAACTCATGAGGTTTAGTACCTCAATGAAATCATCCCTTACACATTTTAGGAATATGGTCCTAACTGTGGTTGTGTCTAAAGCAAATTGTTTTGTCTTTTGGTAGTTGTATAGGAACCTTTCTAGGTAATCTTCTGAACTTTCCTCCTCAGACTACTGCATTTTAAATATGTCATGCCTAGCATCCCCAGGTCTGCAGTAATCTTGATATTTCTGAAGGAAATTCTCTTTCATACCATCCCATGATAAGGTAGTGTGTTCTCTTAGGCTCATAAACCACCTTAATGTTGAGTATTTGAGTGTGGCTTGAAAGAATTTTAGTTTTTGTGCATTATCAGTGTAATTATAACTCCTACATAGTATATCAAATCCAAACAAAAATGAATCGGGATCTTCTGTTGACATACTATGGAAGTGAGGTAGTGAGGACAGTGGAATATTCTTCATAGCAACGTCTCTGGCGATGTCTAATATCGGGAATCCAAATTCCTTTGTTTCATTGTTTGCATTTCCCTCTTCATCTGTCATATCTCCAAATATCACGTTGTAGGGTGTTGGTGATGTCTCCCCACTAAGTTATGGTTCAACCACTGGGTTGTTTCGTATATCCAACTGTTCCAATACCTTGTGTGTTTCCCCAATGGAAGATGCAACTTATTTTATCACTACCTTTATCTCTTTTCCATCTGCTCCTTCTAATTGGGTCACCAGTGCTTCCCTTCGTGCTTGTTGTACTGTGTTTTCAATCTAAACATTGGCTTCAGATTTGGTTCCTTTGGTTGTTGTTTCAATTGTTTCCTTTGAACTTTCTCCTCGGAGAATTGTTCCTGCACAAAATTTAGTTGAATTAGTGGGGGGGGGGGGTGTTCTTGTTGTTTGTTTTTCTAATTTTTCTGAAATTTTGGAGGCAATAAATCTACTTTTATTGTCCCTATGTCTACTCATAAAAAGAAGAAACTCTAATACTAATGAAACACAAAATTTTAACTACCAAAGGTAAGAGGACAACCTGAATTTGGAGCAACCCCACCAAAGTGGATGCAAAGGTTCTTACCTCTCATCTTATCATCTTTTGTCCACCCTCAGGTTGTCCTTAAAATCCAATCCAAACTCATCAAACCAAACAAACTCAAAATGCTACATATTATCGTTTGCAACTCCTCAGCAACGATGCCAAAATGTTGGTGTATATATATGTTCAATATATTGCACTCATTTATATGTCAATCTGGGATTCGTAATCAAAACAGTCGTTACACTATATGTGCCGAAAACAGGTAACCTATCTATGTTTGTTGTATCTAGCTCAATCGGGAAATAATTAATAACATAACACTATGTATCTGAATATTTCATACAACTTCAAACTCAGAAGATAAAGCTTATAAAAACTCTCAAACAAACACTCAATTGAAAAGGTTCTTGCTTAGATAACAAGTTTTTTCATTAGAGGCTCATGAAATGAAGAGATGAATTGAGACCTTGCTTCCTATAGCAATAGAATTCACATAGAAATTAACAATTTACTTTATTTACTCTTGGAAAGAAACCAATCATAACGCAATCAATTCCAATCAAACCTTCTTCAATACAGGAGACAGTCAATAGGATTGAAAGACTTCATTACATGGAGCATGAAGGTGGGAGATGAAGTCTTATTGTTCATGTTCCTACTGAGGAAAATAAATTCAAAACAATAACAATTGCTTATTTAATAATCCAAAACAACTATCAAGCCTTTGTTAACTAAATATCACTCTGCAGAAATGGAAATAAAATTATCGATTATGCTTAATATACAATTGTTCATTCACACTAAATAATCAAATCTATTTGGAAATATGTATTGTACTTAGGAGAGATCATATACTTAGATTCATTTGCAACACACAACTATTATATTTGGACACTCACACAATTAACTTATGCCACACAAAAACATATACAGGGAGGCTTACCTTGGTTGGGGCGGTGGGCCCTTTCCGAATCAACAATGTACCTCTCAAGAAATCACAGACTAAAGTGTCCCATGAATTGCACAAACTAGCATTTGTATTCCTTCAATTGATCAAGTGAATCAGTAATTCAACATTTCATTTTCCAACATTACACTGTATATCATTCTCTACTTACGTATCTATCATCTACACAACATCCCTTTTAAAGAAGGTTAGTCGTTATAATAAAGGTTTGAGGATAATTATCAAATGTTTACAAAATATTACAATAGGTGAATCATATTGTATCTCAAGGAATGGACTTCATCCTCATGACACGAAGTGCATGAGTGATGAAATCTATTGTGATCTTCGAACTATCTAAGGATACTTCTATCCAACTAATTTCTTGGAATCATTGCCAGCATATTCGTTCAAAACGGTAATCCTGTAGATACGGTTTTAGTACCAAACTAGCACAGTAATAGCTCTGGGTACCAGACCAGTACAGAGGCAGCACCGGATCAGAACAGTGTTGATATCGAATCACTGCAATGTTGGTATCGGATCAGGCAGAGTACCGGGTCAGGCAAAGTACCAGATCAAGCAGAGTACCAGAATAGATCAGTTGGTTGTTGCAATATCAGAACAGTGGAAGTACCGGACGAGGTGATGCCTTGTCATGAAGCTGCTTAATAATAATCAAAGTAATTAGGAGCACAAACAATCAACCATTTAATCCCAATTAATCAATAAATCAAACAAATCATGTTTTAACATGAGTTACCTCTTCGTGTATATGGATAAGGTCACAAGGTAGGTTTGTGGAGGAAATAGCCAACATATACACATGTCAGAGGTAAAATTGACTCAGATAGAGGATAACATAGGGTAATAGAGGTGTTAAAGTGGAGACTCAACATAGACTCAATGATAGAGCATCTGAATGCCTTCAATACTATGGTAAGTCAATTACTGTGTGTTGATATTAAGATTTCTAATGAAGATAAGTGTATCTCTTTGTTGTGTTTTTTACCAAACTTTTGGGATTGTCTGGTTGTAGCCATAGATAGTAATGAAACTAATTTAATTTTCGATGATGTGGTCTCATCCTTCTTGTATTTATTTATAAGAGGTCTTGAGATCAAGTTTTTCTTTTTTTAAGTTACTTTTTGAAAAAGATCATGCAAACTTGAGTTATCTCATACATTTATTGTAAAGTGTATTTCACTTAAGTTATAAAAGTGAATCATTATAAAGTAACTTTAATATTTCTTTTAAGTTACTTTTTGCATGCAACTTTCATTTATAATGTATCTTTATTGTAAAAATGATTTTCACTTATTTTATAAAAGTGAGTGACTTCATAAGTAACTTATTTGTAAAAGTTGCGTTATAAGCAAAGTTAGAGAATGAAGGATTTTTTTTTACTCAATAACCTCATTGTGCATCTATCACCACATGGGCCAAATTCTACTTGCCACATGGAACTTTGATTATTGTTTATGCCTTTTTTTTAAAAGGGCATAACTTTTACATCTTAATTATGTTTTCAGTTCCTTCATTTTGAAATAGTCTATTTTTTCAAGAGTTTTCCATCCAGACAGTCAGTTTAAGAGTTTGAATTCATATTACTTGAATATTTTAACATGGATAATCCAAGTGATGTTTTTCTTACCAATACCAACTACTTCTCATGAAAAAAATCAATAAACAACTTTAAATCCCACTGATTTCCCTTACATTGAAGATTATTTATCTAAGATGAAAACACTCAGAATTTTACTTAAAGACTGCAAAATAAATGAAGGATGATCAATGCATATATGTTATTCTTGCAAAGGTTGATAGTGTACATTTTGTATTTATATCTACCTTTTATTCCACTAGAGAATCTCTAGGATTTTATTTTTTTGGTTCTCTTATTAGAGAAAAAGATAAGCTCTTGGACCTTGGAGTGATCATCATTGCAAGTACATATAGCAAAGCCTTATTGGCCCAACAGAAAGACAAAATCAAGCATACAATGAAGTAACATCCTTGCAACAACAAGGAAATAAAGGGTCCCAAACCCTCTCAGCTAGCTTCTATTCCCAATGGTGACAAAGGACCAAAATAAAAAAGTAAGATGACTAACTAACATTGCAATTTTTGTGGGTGATATGGTCTTCTAGAGTCTAAATGTTTTAAAAATATGGAGGTCTTAGATGCAACAATGAAGAATCACAACACCAATCTTGAATATTCTTCTTCTAACTCTTCTTCTCATGGACATGCACTTATGCTTCTAGTTTTTCCTTCAATGCAACATCTACTTTCTTCTAATGAGTGGCTTATAGATTCTGGAGAATCTTATCATTTGGATAAGGATAAATATATTTTCTACTCATAATGATTGTAACACCAAACAAATATTTGTTGTTGATGATAGATCCCTTAGTGTTGTAGGGTTAAGAATAGTTTAAATAGATTATGTTCATTTTAATGATGTATTATGTGTTCCAAGTATTTCCTACAATCTTCTATCAATATTTCATATCACTCATTCAAGTGAAGGTAAAAATGTAAACTTTTCACCTCACCAAGTTGTAATCAAGAATTTAAAAGATCCTAAGCATATCCTAGCAATTGGAATCATTGATGATATTACCAGGTTGTACAAATTTGACAACTTTAATTCATCATCTTTTCCATCAGATTTTGTTGCTCATAGCGATGACTTGAACAAACTTTGGCATGAGTGGTTTGGTCATCTAAACTATTTCTCATTGCAACAACTATTTAATCAAAATATGGTGAATGGTATTCCACTGATTTCTTGCAAAGATGGTGTTTGTGCCAACTATGTTCTTGGAAAACATCATCAAGATAGTTTTGACAAACATGCCTCTTGGCATGCCTCATCCCCTTTGTAGCTTGTTCATAGTCATATGTGTGGACCGCTTGATTCTCCTTTTCTTTGGGTGAAATTACTTCTTAAATTTTATTGGAGACTTCTCCAGATGCACTTGGGTTTACTTCTTAAAACTTAAGAGTAAATTTTTTGACATGTTTTTTGCCTACAAGTCCCTTGTGGAAAAACAATCTAGACATCAACTATAAAGGTTAAGAATAGATAATGGTGGTGAATATTTGAACAACAAATTTACAACCCACTACATTGCACAAGGCATTCAAATGCAACATATTATTCTATATGCACCACAACAAAATGGTGTTGCTAAGAGAAATAATCACACATTAAAGGAAATGGCTAATTGTATGATCCAATCTAAAAGATTAAGTCTCCATTATAGGGCATAAGCCATCAATTGTGTCAATTACATAGTAAATCGCACTCCCAGAAAGGCTTTAAAAAATATAACATCGAAAGAATCATGGGCTAAAGTTAATCCAAAAGTAAGCCACTTTTGTGAATTTGGTAGTGAAGCATGGGGTCACATTCCTAATGAAAAAAGGAAAGCATTATAGCATAAAAGTGACAAATGCATTTTTGTTGGATATTATGGAGATTTCAAAGGTTATAGATTCCTTCAACCTCATTCCAATGAAATAATTATTAGAAGAGATGTTAAATTTGATGAAAATATCTCAGCCTACAAGCCTAATTTAGTGTTTGTTCCATCTTCGACATGAGAGCCTAATTCAGTGTTTGTGCCATCTTCGGCCTGCAAGTCGTCTTCGGTGTTTGTTCCATCTTTTATTCCTATTCTAGTTTATTTTTCAGATGTTGAAAGTGAGGATGAAAATACACCTCCTCCTTCTCACCTTCCTCCAGATGAGTCCATTGAACATGAACCTACACCAACACCACCACTTCATATATGGGTCCATTAATCAACATGCAAAGCAACCAGTGATATTGCATGTGATTTTGTAGATTAGTGTCATACATGTTCACAGATATAGTGAGCCTCCTTTATTTTGGCTCAAGTTTTAGAGACTCATGATCCAGACACATTTGCATAAGCTTATGGCCATTCAGACCAGGACACAATAAAGAATGAAGAATATCGTTCCTTAATGGTGAACAATACATGGGAACTTGTACCTCATCCAAAAGGAATAAAACTTGTCAGATGTAAATGGGTGTATAGAACTAAGTATGCATTAAATGGAAGTGTTGAAAGACATAACTCTTGGTTAGTTTCTAAAGGATTCTCTCCTATTGAAGGAATTGATTACTATGAAACATTTTCCTTTATAGCAAAAATGAATTCCATCCACCTTGTTCTAACCCTTGTTTCCTCACATTAATTGAAGGACCATCAAATGGATGTTAAATTAACATACTTGTATGGGGATTTACAAGAATAAGTATACATGGAACAACCTCCTAGCTATTTTCAAAATGACTTCAATCTCGTTTTCTTCCTTAATAATCTCTTTGTGGTCTTGAGCAATCTCCTCGAGCTTGGTATGCTAAAATGGATATATTTCTTCTTGAAACTAGCTTAGATTTCATTCTTACCCTAATGTTTATACCAAGAAACTAGGAAGCCATATAATAATACTTTTTCTTTATGTTCATGACCTTATTCTCTCTGGTAGTGACCCTAAACTTTTAACCCATGTGAAATCCAACATTAAAAATAAATTTGAAGTGACAGACTTAGGCTATTTTCATTATTTCCTTGGCCTCCAAGTATTGCCAACTAAGAAAGAAATTTTCCTTTTCCATTCTAAGTATGCATGTGGCCTTCTTCACTACTTTCACATGGAATATCAAAAACTATCCCCTTCTCCCTTCCAATCTAAACTCAAACTTGATGCCACTTATACTACTCCTAGAGTTGATGCCACTTTGTACTATTAGTTAGTTGGTAGCTTCTTATATTTGACTCATACCCATCCTAATATTTCATTTTATGTTGGTCTTCTTGCACAGTATATGCAAACACCCCATGAAATCCATTAGAAATACACAAACAGGATACTTTGATATATCTAAGGTGCAATGAATTTGGGATGCATTGCAATTTAGGATCGACTCCTTTATTGGTTGGTTTCATTGATTCTGATTGGGTTGGTGATCCTGATGATCAAAATTATATTGCAGGTTATGTTTTCAACCTTGGTTCCAGACCTATCACTTGGGCCCCTGTAAGAAACAACAAGTTATTTATCTTTCTTCAATATACGTAGATTACTTAGTTATGTTTAATTCAAGTGAAGAAGCATTGTGGCTTTGACATATCCTTTTAGAGTTTTGATCCTAGCAACAACATCCAACCACCCTCTAGTGTGACAATTAGAGTGTTATCAAGCTCGTCAAAGATCCTATTCAACATTAGCATGGAAAACACATTGAACTACAAATTCACTTCATCAGAAGGCTCATTCATGTTCATGTTCTTGAAGTGCTCTTGTTCCCTACAGAAGATCAAGTTGTAAACATTTTCACAAAGTATCTTACAGAAGCATATTTTTCCAAAATTTGATCTATGTTAGGAGTTTAGGAAGTTGTCATTAAAGGCGGATATGCTATAATGCCTCCTTCCTTCTTCAATTGTGTTACCTTTGTAAATCCTTCAATACTATCCCAAGTTGTTCTTAAGTTGGGATGTTAGGATAATTAGACACTTGTGATTTAGTTAAGTTTAACTTGGTCTAATGTGTCTTTAGGTAAAACTGTGTTTCTTTAGTATGCATTTGTAGTTATGTAATCCAATGGTCATGATATGTTCTAGACATAGAGTGGTATGATGACTCATATTCTCCTTGATACTAATGATTTTTGAATCATTGATTAACACCCAATCGGTCCATGATCTCTATTTAAATATCATGGAGGATCATTTGTTGATGATCGATAGTGAGAAAATCTCTTATGTACAAATTTTTCTTTTGCATTAATATATTGTCTCAAGTGGCCACGTTGGTTAGGGCCATGTATTTCTCCCTCTTAGAGGGTTTTAACCATGTAGAAACATTGGTGTTGTGATATTTGATGTGGTTGTATGAGTGGTTACATTAGGTGTTTGTTATGTGTGGAATACCATGTTTTGTCGAACAATAGATTCTACATAAGACATCAAACTTAAAAAGGAAGGTATCCTAATATTCACTAGATAGACCATTGAATTTGGGCAGAGATAAAGGAGAAATATTCTTCATCGGTGCCTCATTTTCAGAGCCTCTGATTAGAAACTCAAAGTAATAGTTTCATGTTGGTTAGAGACAAATCCTTCCTCATATTCCATGATGATAAGTAGAGGGTACACAGGGGGTGATATCTCTTGTGATATTGATCCTTGAGAGGAAATTGATGCCTTGCAAAAATTTGTCTTTAGGACTAGATTCTTTTGAGAGTCTGAATTTGGCTAACCATTTATTATCTCTTCTATCTTCATCGGTCCTTCAATGAGAGGAATCAACTCTACTTATTCTACATACTCAAATGTGGGATCCATCCTTTGATTTGGTTGAGTATTGTATATTACCCTTGAACCTTCTCCTCCTCCTTATCTACCTACAAAATGGTTAGTAGTGTGAGTGGCTCTTACTACACCATGAAAACTTTCTCTTGGATTTCTATCTCTATTCAAACATCTATATGCTTCTAATCTATATGAAAAACACTATGTATGAGATATTATGAGGATTATTGACAATTCCTACAATGAAAATACCTATACCACATGTTATCTAATTCAACATAATAAACAAATCTTAAGCATTTAACACCTTCCCAAGAATGACGCCAAAAATGACATACTTACTAAATACAAATTCTTAATAGGGCATCTAGCTCACAAGTACATCTAATTATCAACCCAAGGATTTTGTGCTTGTGAGGTGTTATAAAAATCTTATGTAGGTCTCAAGAACTAGTTAAGAGATTAATACCTACTTGTTATTTTATAGACTAACTAGAAATCTAATTCTACTTATAGCATTTACAAAAAATAGAGTTGAATTAAAGTACAAGAAAGAAGGAAACATAACTATAAACAACTAAAAGCACTTATGATTTATAGCTTGAATATTACTAGAAAATACTCATATTCAAATATCTGTAGCAATAAACCATGAAGAATTCAGTAGAAAATATTTACATTCAATGATAAATATCAATCAACTATGAATAATAAAATGTTGTTAAATATACTAAACTACAAACCGTATTGGAAATCTAGCTATTAAATAGTAAACAATACAGCACATGTTTCCCTTCAGAGTGATCCTTCCTCTATGGAGAAAGGCCTTGGAAGAACTTGAGTATCTAAACTTTAACTCATAGCTAAACACTAATTTTACTCAACTCGTGAACATAAGGAAACTAAGAAATAAAGATTAAGTGAGTTTAACTATATACTAACAAAATATATGTGGAAATATGTATCTCTATTTGTCCCTCAATCAAAGGTAGATGCTATATTTTATAGGAACCTAGATTAAAAACTTAATTAAATTACTTTTAACTGTAGCATTCTTCATAATCAAAAGATTCTCAAGCCACTATAAAACTGAGTCTAAAATAATAATTAAAATACAATAGAAATCAGTTTGTTGGAATCTATCCTGCAAAGCAGTCATTATCTTTAACGAAAATAAAAATCCAAATAATTGATTGATTCTATTATTCATTCATAGTGGAATCATGTTTACATGATACTCCATTATGGAATCCACATGTTTTGTAGCAACGGTGTGAATTCATGAAAACCCTCCATCTTCCTTGTATTGTAGCTTACAATTATGTAGTAATAGATTTGTATAAATGGTGGTACATAGCTCCACATAAATGAACATGTGGTATCATATGATATGTAAGAACCGTAGTTCATGGATGCATAGCATATGAATATGTAGTAGCTGGAATTTACAGATTTGTAGCATATGAGAACATGGTAACCAGATATGTAGCAATAGGAACTTGTATCTTGAGACTAATATATGTAGCATATGATCTATAGTATTCTTCAATATACAAGTTAGATACATAATATACAAAATTATCCTAATGCATCAATAAAATTCATTGAAGTGCCAAGTAATGAGAGAAACAATACCTTTGTAGAAATATGCCAACTTAGGTTAGGAAAGGATCAATAATGAGGATAAATCATGGTAAAATGATGCATGAAAAAGGAAAAGAATGGTAAAAGAGATGGTGAAGTAGGGACCCATCAATGAGAACTTGGATGAAAGAGAAGAAGAATAACTCATCATGGCATAGAATTTGACAAAATACTTCACACACAATGCAACAATTATATCTCCTCTAATGCCTCTTGTACAAGTGATGAAATAACTAATACAACATATAGAAGTTAGCACTAGGAAAATTCTAAATGACCAAGGGAAGTGTGTTGGATCATTCATATCAATAGATTTCAAATCTTACTATAATATGTTAAAGGTTTAAATCTACTTCACCAACAAGTAGCTAAGAGTATTTACTAGTGGCCATAACTACTATGACATCCTTACTGGTATAAGAAAGAGAGGACTTCCAAAGCTTTAAGAAGTAAGTTTTCCCCACCATACACCTTAGGTTAGGATACACATAGGCATCCCAATTGGTAAGCAAGATATACGGAGAGAAATATGCAACTCATGTGAGGATAGGTTGGGTGCCAATGATGTATGAGATAACTAGAGAGGTAAAATTTTCAACTGGGTTGATATCCTCTCCAACTCACTGGTAGAAGCTATAGTAAAGGCTCACTTAGATGAATTATTAGGGACCCTATAATTTTACATGTATTTCTATCTATTAGATGTGGTTTGTCCTTCCAACACATTCATGGGGTTAGGTTGGTCTTGGTCCCTATAACACCCCCTTGTTCATTTTTATTTCAAGGACTTCGAGAAGAAATGTATAAATTTTAGTTTGCACTTATCTATGGTGGCTTCCTAGCACCATGGTATGGGATCACATTTTGTAAACCTTTCCCAAGGATATCTCTAGAAGATATAAAAGTATTGAAATACATTGGAGATTGCTACCTACATGAATACTCGACCTATATTAGAATTTATGGTGTTACATAGACACCTCATATGCTTCCATATTATGTGCCAAATAGGTTTGTCATTCAAGAAATTGGGAACTACAATGCTCTACATGGTTTTAATGCATGTCTGATCAAACATCAAAAGAATCTATGCCCAACTTATCCACTATGTATAGGCATGTATGGATTAACATATTCTACTTAGGCTAGGATGGAAGGAGAAAAGATTGAGGAATATCATTTTAGTACTAGGATTCACAATGAATAATTTTTCTTTGTCTACAAGGAGGTCTTCCATAGATAAAATATCCAATCATTCAATTCCTCAACCTCTATTTTAGAACTTATTTTCGTTCTCTTTCACATAGGAATAACTAGTTCATAGCTCCCACTAAAAATTGGTTTATCACAAACCCAAGATAAACTTTCTCTATTAAGAGTGAGATAAACCTTGGTAGCAAAGGTGTCCCATTGAAGCCAAATAACCATTCTCTAATACCAGCTGTAATTTTGAAACCCTTTATAAGTGAATCAATGCATATATATTTTTAAGAAAAACAAAAGAGAAAATCAATGGCACACACACACACAATACACAAAGAATTACCTTGGATACCCTATGAAAACTAGCCTAACTTAAAGTTGCATCTTTATCTTCTTCATTGTATTAACTTAGTCATCCATAATACAATATTTAGGTATTTTGTAGCATCCAAACCTTAATATGTTAACCTGGATTATATTACAACCTAGATACAAACCCTAGACATCATCCTTCCAAGTAGTTGTCCAACTCCTCAATGGATAGATATTTCTATATTTAGTAGTAGTCTTTTATATTCACAGTAGTCTTTGAAGAATAATAACCAAGAAAGAAAGAGCTCCAAGAATTGACATCAAGAAACACAAAGTAAAACATCTTATGTTAATGGCTTGAAATGATATCCAAAAATTCACAACAATTTGGAATGAGAGGAGGACCTTTAATTATAGATGAGGGTCACTACTCCTTCTTGTTATTTATTCCTTAAGTCTAGGTTAAGGAAATAAAACAAAAGTGACTTGTCATCCACATAACTTGGAGACTAAATAAAAAACAATGAAAATATGCTTTACATGTTAGAAACCCTCATAAAAGAGGGGGATCCCACAAAAAATGGGGCCAATTTTCTCTCCAAGCACAATGTTCCAAGAAAAGGGTGATGTGGAGGCCTCAAAAAAGGGTGGGGCAACCTCCCAAGTAAGTAAAGCTCCAATGTTCCTCTCCTCCAAGTGGAATTTTCTCATGAAAGTGTGGAGAATGACCTCAAAAAGGGACGACCTCCAAATAATGTGCTCAAGGAATGCTCAAATAATGTCCATAAATCCTTGAACTATGTTTCCAAAGCATGAGCATGTTCATATCTAAGGTCGAGGCACCTCCATGAAGCATGAGAGTGACCCTCTAAGTCAAAAAATGGGTCATAAAACCCCCAAAAACAAGGATGTCATCAAAAGAATGGGTCAACCCTCAAATTATGTGAAAGACATCTCCAAAAGTGATGAAGAAGAGGAACATTATATGATATCCCATGTGGCATGTGTAGAGAATGTCCATGTGTGCAAAAGAATCCCAAATCTCCTTCTTAGGATGTGACCAATGCCTCAGAATGTGTGTATTGCCTCTAGAATTTTAATAATGCCTTGGGAAACATGAAACTGAGTGAACATATGCATAAACATCTATGAGGGCCCATGACCAAAGTGTGGTACATACATGAGAGAGAGTGTCCATGTGGGGTAAAATAGGTGTGCTAAACCATGGGTGTGATAACCCATATGAAGCACAATCACCTTTTACATAGAAAATAGAATAAGTGAATAGTTAGGGCCACATAAAGCATGTATCATAGTAGATCCACCTTGGAATTCATGTATACCTACCCAGGACATAAGTTCTCAACTTGGAGGGGGTTACCATCTCCAAGGGATAGTCAGTCGGAGCAATAAAACCAAGCACCCTAAGAATGGAGACTAAAAGGACATACCATAATTGTCCTCCTAAGGGGATCTGGGCAATCAAGTAACCAACACTTGTACATCAATCATTCCATCATGGCCATATACAAATAAATCATCACACTTTGGTCTCATCAAAGTGGTCACATCTCGTGAAAAATGTAGGGTACACTGCAAAGAATCTAAGGTATAACACATAAAAAAACCAATGTAGGAAAAATTATAAGATAGGATACGAAAAATGATAACACAAGTTAGGAAAACCAATGGTCAAATGGCTCATGAACAAAAGCAGAGCATGCACCTAGATCAAAAAAAGGTCAGGTGTTCTAGTACAGGGTTTAATTAGTAATCCAAGGGAGACATCATTGCATAGGTAATGGGTGTAGGTGATGCAAGTTTCCACTATCATCGATGAGTAGGTAGTGGTGCACACTCTAAAACAATGACTTAATTATTAGCCTTACCAAATCAACTTGGACCTCAAGAAAATGTGCAATATTAATGCCACAACAACTTGGACATATGATGTACATACCTGACATATCTCTTTTTTTTCACTATATAGTTGACTGGGTGATTTTATTGGCCAATTGACACTCACTCCTAAAGGTGCTCCACTACTGACCTCCCTCCTCTATATATGGTTAGTTGGTATCAAATACTTACAAAATAGACTTACGGATAAGCATTTCTTAATTTTGACATCAACTAGGTTTGTGTTTGAAATTGTGGAAAGTTTGGCATGCGTCAAGATTGACCAAATAAAATAATTTTAGAGTTGATTGATTCTTGTTAGATTCAAAAAATGAGTTATGGAGACTTGTAATGTTCCCAACCTTCTAGTTGAGCCACGTTACTCCTTAAATGCTCTGTCAAATCTTTGATACAACAATGTAACATCCCCAGCCTCTTGACCGAGCTACATTACTCCTTAAACACTTTGTCAAAGCTATGATACCACAATTCAACGTCCCTAGCCTCCTAGCTGAGCCACATTACTCCTTAAACACTTTTTCAAAGCTCTAATACCACAATGTAACATCCCCAAGTCCCTGACTTGGCCATGCTACACAAATTTCCACTTTGATACCATCAAATTTTCCTAGCATGTTTGTTGGATGCAGACCTAGTCATGAGAAAAGGTTATTTTTGGGAAGAGAAGCATGAAAGGAGGAAAGGACAGCTGGAAGGAAAAACAACACGTGTAAGGGAAGCAGGTGAGGCGCGCATGCAAGGAAGACATAACGATGCTAGGATTAGGGTTTTTGTAATGTATTGTAATGGATGATGAGCCAATAATATAAATAGGTAGTACTTAGAGGGAGCAAGGGGTCGGATGAAAGAGAGTGAGAGAGAGAGGACGAGAGTAGAGAATGGATGGCAGAGAGTTGTAATAACTGTACTACTCAGTAATATGGTGAGCTAGGGAGGAAATGAAAGACTCGGTCCTAAGGGTTAGATCGCAAGCTGAGGAGCCTGGTGCGATCTAGTCAACCTCACAAGGATTGAGGAGCCTATTGGAGAGAGTAAGATCTAAGATTGTAAACACACGCAACCTGCCATATTACTGAACCATAATAAAGATCTTGAGAGTTAGATCTTTGTGGACGTATCCCAGGAGGGGGTGAACCATGGTAACACCTTTGTTATGTGAATGAATGTATGCATCTTTATTGTTGTTAAATGGGGAATGTTAATTGAATGAATTAACTAGTTAGATCTGATATTTCACATGCATGAATCAAATGACTGCTATAATAATATGTTAGACTGAATAAATAATAGAAACAACCGCAGATCTCCACTCTTTTTCAGGCTGCAAACACCTAAGTATTGTAGCCACCCATAGAGCTATCTCGGGTGAGACTGCGCAGTACCCTCTAGGTGTTGTGTTGCCTTCTGGTCTACTAGAGGGGTCGATATTTTTAAAGGGCTTATGTTGGGATCTTATCAAATCTTAACCGGGGTCAATTTATGATGGTAAGGTAGGATCAGAATAAACCATAATGAATCCTAAGTAGAAAAATATAGAGATGAAAGCCAACAAATGGTTATGTTGCTAGTTGGTTGGAACAGGATGGGATTAAGTATATGAGATTTGAGGAGGACGCGTCAAAATAATGCCAGACTAGATGACAAGACGTTGAGAGAATGAGAATCTAAAAGGGGATGTTGAGACCATGGAATCCAACGAAGGAAGAGATAGAGAGTTGGTTGAAAACAAAGGAGCTAGAGTTTGCATAGAAAGAAAATAGAAACCCGAAGTTGACACCATGCAAATATATTGACAAGTACGTATTCAGCGACTTGCATGAAGTATTTTTATGTGATTTCCCGCATGTATTGCAGGAGTAGATAAAAAGGTTGAAACACAACCATCCCATAAATCGGATCAGACAGCTCAAGTGGAACCCTGAAGAGATCGCACAGTTACAACGAGTTGATAATAAGTTTGTGCTAGCAGTGGACTTCTGGTTAGACATTATTGTTGCGGGATTTATCACAGAATTTGCAGTAGATGCAGCGAAGTCTTACAGTGTGGCATAACAAGAGTTCTTGAAGGGACCTTGAGGTAGGTATATCATATTTTTATATACTTTTATTAAGATATTACTATATAACAAAGGTGTAATGACAATGGAGTCATACAGCTAAACTTCCCTGCGTGCATGGGGGAAGAGGGGAAGCACTGACAGGAAAAGGAGGAATGGAAGGAGAAAAGGATAAAGGAAAGAAGGAGGAGGCCTTGGACCCAATTATGATGGATGAAGACCAGATAAAGAGGATCATGGCAATAGCTAGAAGAACACATAGTGGAGTACCCTACCAATTTAAGGTGAACAACAAGAAGATAGTCATAGTCACGAGGGAGGGCTTGGAAAGTGATGAAGAAGAGGTAGAGGATCTTTAGGCTATGGAGTATATTGAGGAAATCTTGTGTGAGACATATGAGAGGAAGACAAGACGTACAAGAATGGAAATAGAAGGCAACACTCTTATCCATATCAGTGTCAGTGTGGAACCCATAAGCCCATGTGCGACTAATACACCAAGAAGAACACCACCATTTAGACAACTGAATTTTGGGAGAAGGAAGACAGCAAGAAGTACATCTACACAAGGAACAACAATTGGGGGAGCCAGTTCAGGAAGCATTAGTCAAGTATCTACAACACGCGGAGGTAGTAGTTTAGCATTTAGGATGGCAAGACATGATCCCACCATCAGGTTACCAAAATTCAAAGGAGAGGCATCGAAGGACCCGGAGAAGCACTTGTTCATTTGTGAAAAGATCTGGGAAGCGAAAAAGATCATAGATGAGGACACTAAACTTGCGTAGTTAGCTATCACGCTAAGATATCATGCATTGGATTGGTACATGAGTTTAGCTACAAATAGTCTGCCAGGGACAACCAGAATGATTGGAGATATCAAAAAGATATTGATAAATGAATTCAAGAAGCCTAGTTCAGAGGATCAATACATGAATGAGATGATAGAGATCAAACGGAAACTAGGAGAATATGTATGGGATATTGACCATAGATTCAAATTACTGAAGGGAAAGCTAAAGTATGTCATGATAGATATGCATCATAGGCATCTATTCGTCAATTCACTTCTACCACACTTGAAATACCCTTTGTGATAGCAGAAGTTTCATACACAGGAATAGGCTCTACAGGTAGCCCTACAACTGGAAGAGAACTAATATCAAAAGATAGATCCAGCTATAGAGGATTTGAAAGATGATCTGAAGAACTTAAGATTCTAACTAAACCAGAACAAAGGTAAGGAAAAAAGAGAAGTCGTTTGGTGTACCACATGTAGGATAGAAGGACACCATAAGAACGAATGTCCAACATTCACGCAGTACATGGCAGCAGGAATGCCAAACTCATTTCCAACAGGAGGACTATGGTGTGAGATCTGTAAGAAACAATGGCATGATTCATATAATTGCCCAATGATGCAAAATTACCAGAAAGTACCTAAGAGCTCATACTTTAAATTTTGCAAGTTAGTAGGCCATGATGACAAAGATTGCATAACCATGGACCTCATGAGGGAAAGAACATCAAATTCTTATAGGGTGCAGGCAAAAATGATGATCAGGCAAGCCGCGCCATAGTTTAACCAAGTATCAACCCTACATAACAATGCGCAGTAGAAGTATAACACTATGCATCAACAATATAACATTGCGCAGCTGTAGTACAATACTGCGCACCCACACTATAATCTCACATAGTATAACCAGGCGCCTCGGTACAATGAACCACGAGGAGATTGAGTTAGCTACAAAGGTGGAGGAAGAGGAAGAGGAATCTTTTGAAGAGGCATAGGACCAGTGGTATGCCACAACTGTCAACAACCAGGACACTATGCAATACAATGTCCACTTCCACATGCGACGTGTATGTATTGTTGCGCATCAGATCATGACATGGAAGAATGTCCTACACTAATGGGGAAGATCCAAGAAAAGATAAATTAGAACAATCAAAATTTCTCTTTTCTTGGATCTTCCCCATTAGTGTAGGAAGAAGGAAGTGGACATTCAAAATTTCTGCAGAATCAAGGGATGAAGGAAGAAACATCAACATAGTTATGCGGGGAGGAGCTAAGACAGGAAACGATGCAATAAGACAAGATCCAATACAACACCAATGGGTGAAGAAGAATGTAGAACCCAAGAAGCATTTTGATGCGTAGAACGAAAAGGAGATATTCAAGCAGGCCAGACAAGAATTCCTAAAGCCAGACATTGCATCAACATCAATGGAATAGCATAATAAGGAAATACCAGTGTACATGATGCCTCCATCTTTGGATCACACCAAAGAAGCACAATCCCTAGGACAAGTAAGTATGATTAAAAGTTTTTTACAATCCTATGTTAAAATACTAAATGATCCATCCTCTGTTAAAGTATTATAAAATATGCTAGAAAGATGTAGCATAGAGGCAGAAGGAAAGCTAGAACAGAAAACAATTAATCATCTACATAAAAGGAGGAGAACAAATAGAGAATTCAAACTGAATGCTAGCATTGGATATTTCAACATGGGAGATATTATACTGGATTTAGGATCCGAAGTAAATCTGCTACCCAAGAAGACATGGCAATGTATGGGAGAACCCACATTAGGATATTCGTCTATTCAGCTGAAACTAGCAAATCAACACAAAGCTATACCAATTGGAAGACTAATAGGAGTGATAGTAGATCTGGATGGAGTGCGTACTAAAGCCAACTTCGAAGTAATAGAGATAGTGGATGGCACAACACCTTATCCGGCATTGTTTGGCTTGGATTGAGCATTTGAAAATTAGGCCATAATCAACTTAAAGACGAGGAATATGACATTCGAGTCAGGAGAATATAGATTCATTGCACCATTGGACCCATCATAAGGGGAAAGGTTTGTAGAACCTACTTTCTTAGACTTGAAGGAAATTAACCAGTTGTACAGAACAACTGCGCGAGAAGAAGATTATGTGAACCCAACCGCGGATGGGGTACTCATTTGGAGAAGCATCACCTCATGTGCATCAGACTCAGATACGGGCTTAGAGAATTGGCATCAAAGGTTACACAAAGTCTCCATAAGAAGATGCGCAAGAATAGATCGTGCAGTAAGATGGGTAGGTACGGAGATAAGGGAACCTCCCAACTTCCATGGGGTGAATGACTTAGAAGCGTTCTAAACACGATACGAAGATGAAGTTTTAGAAAATTAGAGGCTCTTAGCCTTGGATATAACACTCAAGGAAACACCTTCCAGATGGTGGGGTGCGCACAAAGAAACAATTAAGGACTGGTACCAATGTAAGCGGTTACTACACATCAGGTTTGGCCCAGAACAGGGAAGCAACCAAATGCAGAAATATGATGGACAGGGGGCACCAGTAGAACACTTGGAGAAGTGAATAACGTTATGGAGGATGACACCACCATAGGAATGTCCTCATCATTTTGTTCACACATTAGAAGGGATTCCAACAAACTAGTATACAGATCAGGAGTTGCACAGAGGAACTACAAACTGGACAATAATACAATAGAACTTTACAGTCACTTTCTCATTCGAGCATGAGAACCCCAACATAGACTTAGCACTTAAACAAATCATAGGGCTGATATTCAATAAAGAACCAAAAGTTGAACTCATGATAGAAGAACATTACTAGAACAAACAGACAGTAAAAGAACTATTGTCATGCTACCATGTGCAGGAAGAAGCATTGGATGAAGATGACCCATGAAACATTCATATTGCAGAAGTTGAAGGTGAAAGAGAAGTGGAAGGTCCACCTATGGAATTAGAAGTATTTGTTGTGCCAATCAAGGTGAAGAAAGTCAACATTGAGACAGTTGAGAATCCCAAAATGGCCAGCATTGGAGACTATTGGGATGAGCAAACAATGGAAAGCATAACAGAGTTACTGTGCCAGTACAGTGACCTGTTCCAAACAACATTCATGGAAATGAAATGCATAGCAGGAGAGCTAGATGAAATGAAGATACCTCTCAGATCTGAGGCAAGGCCGATCAGACGGAGACCATACAGACTAAACCCTATATATAAGCATAAATTCAAAGCTGAAATTGATAGGATGTTGGAAGATGAAATCATAGAACCTGTGGAGGAATCTTAATGGGTAAGCCCAACGGTAGTTTAGGAGAAAAAAAGGGAGGGATTAGGATATGTGTTGACCTGAGGAATTTGAATGATGCATGCCTACATAACTTGTTCCCTACTCCTTTCACAGATGAAGTGTTGGAGAACGTAGGAGGACATGAAGCTTATTCATTCACTAACGGATTCTCAGGCTACCATCAGATAAATTTAGCTTCAAAAGACACGTACAAGACCACTTTTTCCACATAATGGGGATCCTACTAGTACATAGTCATGCCATTTGGATTGAAGAATGCACCAGCAATATTTTCCAGAGTAGTCATAGTTGCATTCAAAGAATTCATCCACCAGTTTCTAGAGGTATATCTAGATGATTCCACAGTATATAGTGTGTTGACATACCATGTAGGGGTGTTGAGGTTGATGTTAGAAAAATGCAAGTAGTGTCAGATGTCGTTAAACATCAAGAAGTGCATCTTCGGAACACCCTTTGGGATAATATTGGGCCATATAGTATGCAAACAAGGCTTGCTATTAGATTCTGCTAAGATTTCAGTAATTGATAATCTACCACCACCAAAATTAGTACATCAATTAAGAGAAACATTGGGACACACATGATACTATAGGAAATTTATAAAAGAGTATGCGCAGGTCACTGTGCCAATGGAGAAATTGTTAAGAAAAGACAGTAAGCTTCAATGGAATGAGGATTGTCAACGAGGATTGGACACCCTGAAAGAGAAGATGGTAAATGCACCAATACTAGTATTCCTAGACTGGGAAAAGACATTCCACGTGCATGTAGATGCCTCAGCCATAACACTTGGAGCTATTCTGCCACAGTCAGGATTAGGAGAATTGGACCATCCTATAACATTTGCTAGCAGAAAAATTTTCGAATCAGAGAAGAATTATAATACCATAGAGAGAGAAGGCTTAGCTATGGTCTATGCTCTTCAAAAGTTCAAACATTACTTCTTGGGAAAACATTTCAAGATGTTTATAGACCATTTAGCTCTCAAATACCTCGTCAACAAGCCAGTGTTGGGGGGGAGAATTTGTAGATGGTTATTGTTGTTCCAAGAATTTGACTTCAAAGTGATAGTCAAACCAAGGAAGTTGAATGTAGGACCCGATCACCTATCGAGGATCACGAATGGAGAGGAACCTATGAATCTAGAGGACAACTTTCTTGATGCATAGTTATTTTCAGTCCAAGTAGTTGATGAATACTTTGCATAAATCATTTAATACTTGAGTACAGGGACTGCGCCACAAGAATTCAACACTATAAAGAAGAAAAACCTGGTAGTCAGGGCTCCAGACTATCAATTGATTACAAGACACTTATACAAGATAGGTGCAGACAACATATTGAGAATATGTGTACTAGAACATGAAAGACCTAGGATTTTAGTAGAAGCCCATGAGGGAATAGCAGGAGGACATTATGTAGGAAAATCTACCGCACATAAGGTATTGCACATAGGACTATGGTGGCCGACTGTTCACAGGGACTCAAAGGACTACTGCCAGAGATGTGATGTATGTCAGAGGGTTAGTAAATGGAATAGATGGGACTAGATGCCCCTGAGACCACAATTAACCTTGCAAGTATTTGAAAAATGGGAAATAGATTTTGTGGGACCAATTAACCCACCAGCAAAAAGGTCGAGAGTGAGGTATATTATTACTGCGATAGAGTACTTAACAATATGGGCAGAAGCAACTCCAGTAAAAGATTGCAGCGTAGAGACAACAACACATTTCTTGTTTGAGCAAGTGGTCACTAGATTTGGGTGCCCAAGGATTTTGATGAGTGACCAAGGCATTCACTTCATTAACAACACTATTAAGGTGATGACTGAGGATTTTGAAGGTTATCATCAAAAGAGTACACCATATCATCCTCAAGCAAATGGAATAGTGGAATCCTTTAATAATATCCTCGAAAATGCACTGACAAAGATCTGCAACATCAATAGGAACGATTGGGAGTTGAAGATACCAGTAATATTGTGGGCATACAGGACCACATGCAAAAACTTGACAGGGCAAACACCATTCATATTGGTGTATGGACAAGAAGTAGTGGTGCCATTAGATTTTGTGGTACCTAGTATGCGTGTAGCAACAATTACAAACATGACAGAGCGAGGCACGGTACAAGAAAGGTTAAGTCAACTAATCATCATGGAAGAAGATATGATTCTAGTAGGGTTTCATCAAGAGGTACAGAAAGCAAGGGACAAAGCTTGGCATGATAGACATATCAAGAGGAAAAATTTCAAGGAGGGAGACCTAGTCTTTTTGTACGATAGTAAATCTCTTCAACACCCAGGAAAAATCAGAATGCATTGGTTGGGACCATATGAAATAAAGATTGTCACAAATGGGGGAGTTGTATAGTTGAAGGACTTGGGAGGAACAAAACTCAGAGGAATGATCAATAGGAGTCGACTGAAGTTGTATAGGGACAATTTACCTCCTAACACATATAAACAAAAAAAAACAAAAACAAAGGATTGTTCGCAGCAACAAAGGGGTTATCGCATCAGACATCAAAATATAGAAACCACCTAAAAGAAGGGTAGTGCACTGAAAAGAGAATGTTCACACGCACTCAAAAATGTTAGCGCAACGGAGAAAGGACCAACGGTCAGAAAAAGGTGGAAATTATGGAAATGGCGGGTACGGAAAATCAGTGCCAACTGACAGCGGCTATCAAAATTGAATGTCAAGAACGATTGGTGGGATGACGCATTAATCATGCCAACTGGTGGCGTCAAGAGATTTCAATGGAAGTTATGCA
Organism: Picea glauca; assembly: GCA_000966675.3. Lineage (NCBI taxonomy): Eukaryota > Viridiplantae > Streptophyta > Pinopsida > Pinales > Pinaceae > Picea > Picea glauca. The sequence goes on along the minus strand of JZKD02S1072324.1, from coordinate 88,181 downwards.
GGAAGCGCCAATTCATTAAAAATGCAACTTGGGTAATGTCTTTGAGAATTTTCACATGAGTCCCATATAAGGCAAGCATGTAGGTATTGGAAGGGTTATTGTGAAATTGAGAAAATTGCAAAGTGACAGAGTATATGGAGTAGAGAGCGAGTTTTCAGGAGTTACAAAGTGAACTAAGCTCGGTGGAGACCATTTTTATCACCATGGAACCACCCAAGCTAGGAGCACCAAGTCAGACCTGCAGACGACCTTGAAGCAACCTGTTGAGCACTCAACACACCCTAAAAAGCCTATGTCATTTTTTTTACTTTTTTGGGTACCACTTGATCTTTGCACTATCTAATTTGATTTCCTTTTGAGAAATGTTTTGTATTTTCTTGTTCTCTTGACTCTCATTAGCTATTAAGGTTTTGTTTAAATTTATGAAGCCCCGTGAATTAAAAAGGATTAACACTTAAATAAATAATCAATAGCCAAAACACTTCACCCGACGCGCTCAAGATTCGGCATCGAAATAAATTTATAGAAATAAAAGAGCCACTTGGGAAACCTTAGTCACCAAGCACAAATATCCATAGGCATCGGCAGAAGTAAGTTTTGTTTGAGCCAAAGTTTTGCATAAGGATATTGCCAATAGTCGCTTCCTCTTTGGCATCGGTAAAATACAAGGGGAATAGACGTTAACAAGGAAAGAAAAGATATCAACGATACCCAATGCGCTTATCGGAATTAGGGAAGACCTAAAAGAATCACAATGATCATTCAGACCACGCTAAATCATTTTCCCGATCATCGATCCCCGAAGCAATTCGGCATCGGGAATTTTTCGAGGAAACTATTCCGAAGAAAAACATGTGATAGGTTTATCGTCGATCGCCAACCCCCGATACCTTTTCGGCATCAGCGAACCCGGGCTTGTTTTAGAACACACATCTTGAAGAAAGTCTCGACTCCAATTTATACACGTGAATTAGGTCTCTGGTCTTCAACGCCACATGTCTTTTCCATATTGGAGAAACGTACGGTCTAGTTTTACCCCGAGTCATTCCAAGTTCCCTAAGCTCGAGTCGCACCTTTGAGTCAGCCTTGCCACGATAACTTTTGTACAAGAAATCAATCGGTGTCAGAGGTTTTGCAGAAGGATATCAACGAAAACGTCCATAGCACATCGTCGATCCCTGATCCACCCACTGAGAGAGCGACAGAATGGGACGTTTTAGTGTTAGGTACGACTGAATTTGTGAGCATTTAAAGGGCTAATCAATACCAAATCTCGTATTAGTTGCTACCTTGCACATCGATCGAAACAGTCATTTAAAATCCCTGATAGACCACATCACCCTTCGCACCTTCGTCATCAAACCACGATGAATTTAAGTTACAGAGTCTCAACGGCATATTTGTTTTAAATTACACTCATCACCCAAATTCAATGGTTGATGCAACACAATAAGTTATTCACTGGTTTAAATCCTCTCAAGTTGTGGTAAGAGGAATCATTCTGTGTGCTAGGAAATTTAGAGCATCTGGAGAAACAAGACGAGCAATTTGAGAGCTGCAGAGATCCCGTGAGTATTAAATAACCAGGTTTAGAAAGCATTACAGGTATGTACCAAGTCTTTGGATTTTTCATGTTTACACCTCATATATATATTTTATTCCAGTGTTTCTTTGTACACAGTCTCTAAAGATTTATTTCGATTACAGGAACAATGCCTCCAAGAAAGTTGACCACTAAATGATCGTTGAGGGCGTCGAAGCTGAAAGAACCAGAATTAGGTGAAGGCTCCTCTCCAGGGGTCGCAAGACAATTGAAATTCATGCAAATATAGGATTTGGTCATCAAAACATCGACAAAGAAAGCTTTCGTTCAGACTCTGGCCTTTGGAGATACATAGGCAAGCACAGGGTCCAAAATGACACTCCTACATAGGGGAGAGATCTTTAATAAAATCAGCCAGGAGGAATACCCTGAATACATCCCACACAGTGATCCTGATGTCAAATCACTTGACAACAAAGTGTTGACGAACATCCGGAGGTCATACCTGCATATGGTGGCTAGCAGAACCCCTATCTTTCCCTGTTTTGAACTCTTGAAGTGGCTCATTGACCACACAGACACACAAAAATGTTTGATAAATGATGACAATGGTGGGTGTGTCGGAGTGTTCCTTTCGATGGAGGTCCAGAAGTATTAAAATCTTAAAGACCCTGAAGAGTGACTAAACATTGATTTCATCGTAAAATTCTACGAGTGCCATGACACCAGTCGGGTGATGGCCTCATGGTGGAGAGAAGATAAGAAGTACAATAAATGGAGCACCGGTTGGTACCAGACAGCCAACTTAAGGGAGCCACACATCTACCTGATGGCTCTCATATGTTGATTGTATAGGGAGAAAGACTGCTCCAGATTTTCAGAGGCATGGATGTCTCTAGCTTACATGGTGGCCATTTCTGGGAGAGGCTTCAACTGGGGAGCCATCATTTCTAAGCAACTAAGCATTTGCATACAAGAGGCTCAAATGTCGAAGGAAGGAGAGACACTAGCCTTCTACATGGCTTCATACTTACTGGATGTCATGTGTGCCAGAAACATCTTTGTTGGCATGAACCTAAGCTGGCACATCGCAAAACTCCTGGTCCACATATATTTTAGAATCTTATGGGAGAACATGTACAAAAAATATTACTCCCTCTGCGATGAATTCATCGCACATATTTATTTTATTCTTTTCAAGAAAGAATGTTTGAGACTATCAGTTGCGACCAAAAAGATGATATCAAAGGTCGATCACTAGTATTTGGACGAGTGCAATACCTACATCAGGTTGTTTGGGGCCATCGGAGCACCTCATCTCCTACCAACGTATGTCCCTGATCAGCTTGTAGCGGGAGAGATATGCTACCAGACCATCTTGCAAGGCTACAAAGCCACCCTAGTCAAGGATAAAAAGAGGGCGTTTATACCTTATGGATTCCATGTAGGCTTATACTTGGTGAAAGACACCTCTCAAGCCAAACAAGAAGGGTTGAGCCAATTGGAGTTCATATTCCAGACTAGTCGATTCCGCAAGAACGACCCAAAGGGTCTGGTCTTGAAACATGCTTCTCAAGTGTCGTCATGTTGGCCATACGCCCAGGACAAATTTGAAGATGAAGTCTTCACAGAAAATGCCCAAGACCGACACGAGGTGGTGGCAAGGATGGCCAACCCTAAAATGACCAGGTTTAAAGCCATGAGCCTGGAAAAACAGACTACAACCATAGATAAATCGACTCAAGAGGCCCTCAGATCCAGAGAAGAAATGATAGCGGTCGAAGCAACAGAGGTCCCCTTGGTAGCCCCGGTGCAAGATAAAGGTTTCTCTATGACTCAGGACGTGTGGGAGAGGGGGTTACTCATGATAGAACAGGCGCAATGGATAATTGATTAGCTGCAAGATGACCCGGACCTCACAAGCATGACAGGGTCCCCTGCCAACAACCTAGATAAAATCCAGATAGGCCCAAGCGACCCTGGACTGATAGACATCGATGAAATCGTCGGGTTAGATGACCCTGAAATCACAACGCCGCAGGTTGGATCACCATTGGGTGTTTCAGCTCAGTCAGAGACAGTCAGGGTATCAGTGGGAACAAGTGCACCAGACCCTCTCTGTGAATTAATAAACATCTATGATGATGAAAAGAGCCGAGAGGTATCTTTTGTGACCCCTGTACATATCATAGAGGAAAAGGAGCCAGTGAAGACATCTTCCCCAACTCTCGACGCTTAAATTCAGGGGCTTCCACAGAATAAACAAGAAGTCGAGAGCATCTTAGACACTGATTTGTCCAATTCTCTAGAGACCCAAGCAGATAGTCCCAAGGATGAGCCAGAGACGGTCGAAGAAAAGGGAGAATCTCCACGACAAGAAATCGATGTCTCAACGGCCAATAATCAAGTAAGTACTGAGCCTGCCCCCGATGCCTCAATTTCAATCGGCACTCAAATTCCCAATGAGAGACAAACAGAAGTCGGGACTTCGGAACACATGGAAGAAGTTCAAGACCCTAGTATTGAACAAATATATACCATCGGGAGCCTAGGAAATATACTCACCTGGGGAGATCATCAAATCCCCGAACCTATGGATGAAGTCGTTGACATACATGCCATCTCTTATGACTAGAAAAGGAAAGATATTGTGCAAAGGACTGCAAGGTGAGGAGGATCACTCTAGATTGCTCCATCCTCATCACCACGGAGGAAAATCAGATCAACAAAGAGCATGCCAAGACGTCTGAACTTATCGGCGCAGGGATGGAAATCACAGATGCCACCCCGGATAGAGAAAAATGGGATGAAGAGGATATGTTTGTTGCTTTTAAAGAATTGGAACATTTGCGCCACTTGGCGAAATATTACCAGGACACTACACAGGTCGTGGTGTACCTAATGAGGGAATTCAAGGAGGCCTACAAAAAGTTTACAGATGAACGACACATATTCACTACAAGGATAGTCAAGCTGCAAGAAGACACCCTCGTGGTGTTGGCCACGTGCAAGGATATGGAGAGGTGGTACGAGAAAGCACAAAAATCCGTGGAAAGGGTCGACTATATTAGTGCGGTCCAACAAGGTCGAGATACAGAAGAACATGACATTCAGGTGTTAAAAGAGAGCATCCTTGATCGCATAAATAAATCGCCCGAGTATTGGGCAAAAATGGCTCGGGAACCTCCTCAGGAAATCCAAGAGAAATGGACCAAGTGCGAGAAAAGTTGGATCAAGATCAACCAGGTATTGAAAGACATCGGGCTCCCCGAGTTTGGCACACCTGATGACTTTGTCGACTTGCACAACATAGTCAAGACGCACACCGAACAAGACTCATCATGGGTCGAGGAAATAGAAAAGGTGACAAACATGGCGCCAGGTCAGGTGTGACAGTTCATGGAGCACCCAATCAAATCTTAGGCTATGTTGCAACAGTTAAGTGCCAGAATAGTCAAGTATCGGGCACAAGCAGTAGAGATAAGAGAGATTCACTCGGCCCCAATGGAACAACATAGATTTATGTATGCCAACACATGCAAGGATCTCTTCATCAAGTTGTCGGAGTACGAGAAGAGTCACCCACTTAAGTGAGATCCTGAGATGACTCTTAGAAAGACTGATAGAAGAGAGTGCCATGTGGCGAGTTTTGTTTTACTTAGTTGCACTTTAATAGCTATTTTCAGTTAATAGTATGTTATAAATAGGAGGATCGACCTATTAGCAAAGGGTCGATGGTTGTTGCAAAGACCCTCATTTTTTGGTTTTGTAAAGAACTATTTCGGAGCTACCTTTAATTGAGAAGTCCTTTTTGGGACCAGATACAAGTTTGTGTTTTTCATCAAAAGCGTGTATGATTGGATATGCAGAAGAATTATTTCTTATTTCGTCTCATGAATGGATGTTGTAACGAGTAAGAGATACTAAATCTGTTGATAAGTTATTTGATTCAATGTTTTACAGTTCTTGTATTTAATGATGAAGATAAATCGTTGTGTTATTATGTGATTGATGATTAGAGTTAAGTGAATTATTTTACTTTCCATTGTTTATCGCATGCATGTTTTTTTTCTGATAAATTGTATCTCAGTCAGTAATTGGAATACTAGCATGGTTAATGTATTAGTACTAGGCATGTGATGGAGAATCATTGTCTGCATGCTAGAGTGAAAGGGTTACCCCAAGCTCAGCCTCTTCTCTAGTAGTTAACCTTGTTCCCACTTTATTGCCTAGTTGGTTTATATCAGCTTTTATCTCATATCGGTCCCACCTAATAGAAAATACAAAAAAGAGAAAGTTTGAACTTAAGGAGAAGCCTTCACAAGAAAACATAAATCCCATTGATTAATTGGGTGGACTGCAAGATTTGGAGAACCATTCCACCATTCAATGTTGCAAACTCTAATTAGGCCTCGATGGCAGGTTTGGTTCCTGTTGTTGAGTTAAAGGGATTTAGGACCCCTCAACAGAATTGGCGCTAGAAGGAATAGGAAAAAGAGACTAAGACAGCACAGGGGACCACATCAAGTGCTACTCAACAGGAACAAGGCTAGACCAAGAGGTCTATCATACACACTAGGGGTGCACGCAAGAAATCTAAGGCACACAAACTGTCGTCGGAATATACAATCACTGAGGACGATGCAGACCTCATGGCCAAAGTGGTCCACGACCAAAAAACGGAGAATTTTGAAGAAGCCCAGTGCCAAAAAGACAGAATCCAGGATGAGTTGGCCGACATGAGGAAACTTCTAGAGAATATCAAAGAAACGTAGAGGGCAGGCAAAGGAATAGATTTAGTCCCTGCAACATCACAGACAGAAGCCAAGGCTGGGTCGAGTGAGTAGGATATGATCCAAACGATAGCACAAGTGAGCTCGACTTTTTGCGTTACACCCAGCATGTTGCGCATGGATGAAATTGTAGGCTAGACACCATTGAAATATATGGCACAAATACAGTTGGTAATGGGGTGGATACCAACCAAGGAATTATATAAACTGCAAGTCAACATCACATAGGAGGTACAGTCATGTGCATGCACAGATGCAAAAGAATTGCAACAGACGAAGGACAACAGAGAATAGTTGGAGTTGGTGCTTGAGAAGGTCAAGCTCGAGACCAAATATGAGAAAGATCGCATGGATAGGCTCAAGAAGGGATTGATTGTAGCCTATGATATAATTCCAAAGAGTGCACAAACAACAGAGCCTGCGATGAAGTAGAAAATTGATCAGATTGTGAAAACAATCGATCAATACATGAAGGAGATCGAGAACCTCCGAGAACAACTCATCCCTACCACTCCCCCAGAGGTAAAGGAACAAAGGAAGTAGGAAGCAGCGGGGAAGATGGAGGAAATGGAACGACAAGTCAGCACAAATGTTGACTTGTTTGATAAAGCAGCACAACTATGGACAAAGTTGGAGGAGGATCAACAAGTCCAACAGTGGGACTAGGAAGAGGAGAAGATAAACGCATCTATCCAAGACCTCAAGCAGAGGCAAAAGACAATGTAGATCACTGAGCACCTCAAAGGAGTACAAGATATGAAGAAGATGCAAGCAAAACTCATAGTCGCACAGACATAGAAGAAGGATCGACAAGCCCAAATGGAACCTCTCCAAGAGCTAGCAACGAAGGTCATTGCGTAGGAAGAAGAGGTAAAGAAGAGCATGGCACAAATTCACGCAGAGTGCACAGAGATGATCAGCGAGGAGATTACGTCACAAGTATTGGATGCACTCATAGAAAATACCACACAGGCTCAAACACAAGCAAGGGAACTCACAGAGAAGTTCCAGACTCTCACATGAGCTGTTGAAGAAGCACACAAAGTTTAGGTGGCTCGGGACAAGCCACATGTCAATGTTGGGGGCCTGTTGGATGTAGGCCTAGTCAGGAGAAAATGTTATTTTTTGGAAGAGAATCATGAAAGGAGGAAAGGACAACTGGAAGGAAAAGCAGCACGTGTAAGGGAAGCAAGCGAGGTGCGCATGCAAGGAATACCTAACGACGCTAGGGTTAGGGTTTTTGTAATGTATTGTAATGGCTTATGAGCCAAGAATATAAATAGGTAGTACTTAGAGGGAGCGAGGGGTCGGCTGAAAGAGAGAGAGAGAGGATGAGAGCAGAGAACGGATGGCAAAGATTTGTAAGAACTATACTACTCAGTAAGTTGGTGAGCTAGGGATGCAATGAGCGACTCAATCCCGAGGGTTAGATCACATGCTGAGGAGCGTGGTGTGATCTAGTTAGCCTCACAGGGATCAAGGAGCCTATTGGAGAGAGTAATATCTAATATTGTAAACACATGCGATGTGACATACTACTAAACCATAATAAAGAGCCTAAGAGCCAGATCTTTGTGGACATAGCCCAGGAGGGGGTGAACCACGATAACACTTGTGTTATTTGAATGAATGTATGTGTCTTTATTGTTATTAAATGGTGAATTTTAGATGAATGAATTAACTAGTTAGATCTAGTATTTCACATGCATGAATCAAATGACTGTTATAATCAGATGTTAGACTGAATAAATAAAATATACAACCGCAGATCTCCACTCGTTCCCAGGTTGCAAACACCTAAGTATTGCAGCCACCCATAGAGTTATCTCGAGTGAGACTGCGCAGTGCCCTTTGGGTGTTGCGTTGCCTTCTGGTCTACCAGAGGGGCCGATAGTTTTAAAGGGATTTTCTTGGGAGCTTATAAAATCTGAACCGGAGTCAATCTATGATGGTAAGGTAGGATCAGAATAACCCATAACAAATCCTAAGTAGAATAATATAGAGATAAAAGCCAACAATGGCTCTATAATACTTTTGTACAAACTGCCTTGCATAATTACAATCATGCATCCCTACAAGAAAACCATACCATGCATAAATCATGTACATGCATAACTAAAACATGCTAACCATTCATCAATGCAATGTGCAGACAATACAATTAAACACAACAGAAAAACAACACATTATACACAAAAATGAAGAGCATAAACATGGAACTTATCTTTAAATGCAAACTCCAACTAGATCTAGACCTCTGACGTTCCTCCTAGCCATAGACATTGTTGTTTAACACTTTCAACAGCAAGTCACCCCCGAGCCAGGGCTATGAATCCACCAAAGAAAAGGCACTCTCACTAGCCCCAACTAAGGTCTAAAGCAAACAGTACAAGACAAGGCCAATGACACCAACTCTAACAACAGTTTCACCTCACACCCTCTCATTACCCTCAACCTATCCCACCTAAGGAAGTGTACCCTTTCACTACTCAACAGACCTTCAACTATACCCCTTCCCTTATAGGGCTTTACTAATAGGTTGGCTAGGAAGCCTAAGAGCTCTGTGGCACTTGGAACACACGCCTACTCTCAAGGAGTTTATAGCCACCCCCAAGGCCAACACACAGGGAAAATTATCCCAGCGAATTCTCCCACTCAAGTGTAGATTTTAACCTTGTACAATGTCTACTGCAAACAGATATTCAGTAAAAGAACAGAGAAGATACAATGACAAATACAAACATTACATGGAGATTTTTCCCCTAGAAACCCAAACCGGGAAAACCAACATATTATATATTCATTCATGTATGATACATTGTTTACAATACAATATACATATAGGAGCCATCGGCATCCAAAACCCTAACCCAATGACCTGTATTAGTCTACAATCCTAATTCATTAACCGAAAATAGAAAACCATCTAAATATGTGACATGTTTCCCGAGGCAGAAAAAATTTCCTTGGGGATGTTGCCTCCGAACCCCCTGTGTGCCCGACGCATACGCTCAGACACTACTACTCATGAAAAGAATATAACACATACCCAACATCAAGGAGAAATACCCCACAGGCATGAAAACTTGCTTCTTCACACCCAAACCACCAAGGATTTACAAGGTTAGAATCACAACAATTTACAACTCCACTCTTTTCTTCAACTCAACTCATCAATAGGGTACACATTCACCTCACTCGGGCCAAAAATAGTTCAAATAAAAATGAAAATCCCCCCTAACACACTAAGCTTGAGGCTTAAGTATGCATGCACTTAACTTGACAAGTGGCACATGAATAACCACTTCCTTTCACTTGGAAACCCGTCCCACTTCCAAGGACTTAGGATAAAACATCATTATGACACCAACTTAGGCTTAGACTTCTTAAGGAATATTTAATTATATTCCTTAGTTTATCCCCCCAACTTAAGCCCTTCTCACAAGTCCCTTAACCCCCTTTCCCTCTCATGGAGTCCTAGCCCCCCGTATTCTTTTCATCACGAGGTCTGCAGTAATGATGCATTTTTATTACCATGATAGTGTGATTGCAAAAGGAAAAAAAGCAAAGAATGGATCACCAACCACAACATACAAACTCACCAGCCTAATATCTCATAGTCACCCTGGCCTAACATCATCTTGGCTTACCAATCTATATGAACATGTATACATTCATATACACAGTTACTACATGGGGTTATTACAAGATACTACTCTTAAGCATAGAATTTATCGAGAGATACTCCCTTTGAAAAATGTTTGTCTAAAGGATAAGGTCTATTTGGAAGAAAAGTGAAAAACCATAGCATGATGGTTAGAGTGAGGCACCATGGTACCATAAAGAGGATGGAGAGAGTGGAGTCACCCCTTTATTTTAGGGTAAAACCAAGAAATCTTAGGAGAGAGGGAGAGAGGAAGGCAAGAGGTGGAAAAACCACTAGGTTAATTAAGGTCTTTAAGGTTGACTATGTTACCTAGGGTTGTAGATTAAATAAGGTAATTTGATTAATAGGTCTTGAAAACAATTAGATTATAACAACAAATTAGCAAAGGAAGGAAATCTAACTAGGGTTAACTTATTGATCTCCCTTAGGGCCCCTAAGAGTCATTGTTCACTTGGTGCTAAGAAATCATAAAGGTTTAAGGAATCTTTGACCATGCAGACCTCCAATGAGGCATCTTAACCAACTATAATCCATATAAGGGGTTTAGAGACCCATTCATAACCCAAATAATGAACAAGTTCTCTAAATGAGTGCCATGAAGGATCTAACAGAGTTGAATAAATGACCAAGTGCCAATGATAAGGGATGAGGCAAAAGGGGGAACCATACCTATGTTGGCATGTTTACATTTAGAGTGTGCTTGTCATTGATGGCAAGATCAGAGTGTGCATCGATGGCAAAACAAGAACATAGATCAAAGCTCAGTGAAGAAGAAAAAAGTATGCAGAGATCAAAGCTCAGGAGAGATAGCGTTATGAGATGCGCAAACGAGATCCCATACATCAAGGCTTGCAGAACGCAGAAGGATCAGAGGTAGTGGCCTTTGGCACTTAGATATTTGAGAAAACCAAAGCTCAGGAGGAGGAGCAACAGTGGTCGTTGGATCACCAATCCCAAATACCTGATGTCCGTTAGATTAGAGTCCAGTGACCAGAGGAAGCACAAAGGAGAAGTATAGATATGATCTGTTGGATCTAAGTGCTGAGGACCAACAACCGTCGGATCTAGTATAATTGCGAAGAGGATAATGGACGAGAACCATCCTCCAACTCCACGAAATGTGAAATCGCGATGACATATGATCCATTGGATCTGAACACCAAGGACCAATAGTCATCAGATCTAGTATAATTGTGAAGAGGATAATGGACGAGAGCCATCCTCCAACTCTACGAAATGAAAAATTGCGATGAGATCTAAACCGTTGGATCCAGAGGATACGTGGCGAGAGATGAGCATTTCGCTGACTCGTGAACTAGAAAATTCAAAGGTGAGTAGTCCTCCAACTTTGCGAAACGTGAAATCCCGATAATATCTCGATCGTTGGATCCAAAGGACACATGGCGAGAGGACCATTGGATCCAGAGGACACATGGCGAGAGGACCATTGGATCCAGAGGACACATGGCGAGAGGACCATTGGATCCAGAGGACACGTGGTGAGAGATCAACATTTCACTGACTCACGAACTAGAATAGTCAAAGGTGAGTAATCCTCCAACTTCGTGAAATGCAAAATCCAAATAAGATCTGGACCGTTGGATCACAGAGGGTTGTGGGTCATTGATATGGAGCAAGTTTCAAAAAATCGGGAGTCGGGAGAAGGGAGGTGAGTAGTCCTCCAACTTCACGAAACGTGAAGTCCCAATAAGATATGGACCGTTGGATCACAGAGGGCTATGGACCATTAATCTAGAGTATTTCAAATATCAGGAGTTGGAAGAGTCAGGGTTGGCTCATGTTCAAACATCTGACATGCGAAGTCGCCATGTGATCATAGTCATCAATCAAAGGGAGAACGAGGATCGTTGATTTGAGAAGGAAACGTGGAAGACTATGTCAGCAAGGACACGTGGCACAATCAGACAATGACAAGTGTCAAGTTGATTCGACATTTCAAGTACGTGGAAATCACAAATCCGAGTAACACGTGGCAGTTGTTCGACTCATGACACATCATCGAGTCACGCAAGATTTACATCGCTCCGGGAGTTTTACCACCATTACTCACCCAAAGACCCAAAGTGCTAAAGGCTAAAGTCCCGGAGTAGAGGATATTCGTTGGATTTAAGAGGACACACGTCAGTGGATTGTCAACTCTGGGAAAAAGCAAAGGAAGGATGAACGAGAGTTTGAGAATTGAAATCTCTAAAGTCCGGAGACACGAAGGAGATATCGACCGTTGATCCAAGAGGGACATGCATCGTTGGATCGTGGACTCTGAGTGAAATGCTCTAGGAGAAAATCAGAATTTGAGTTTCAAACCCCTGGAGCCCAGATCGCGAAATCGATCTTGTCCGTTGGTTTGGAGGGACATGTGTCATATGATCACTGAGACCAAGGATTGTGCATGGATAAAGGAAAGAAGGAAAAGCCACAGACTTGAGAAGACAGATCTGAACCGTCCATTCAAGAGCACCATCAAGATCGTGAGATCGATGGTCATGCTCCATTGCGGAGCCAGAACATTGTCGGGCCTTAATTTTTCATGAGCGGGCCGCAATTGAAACCATGGTTTTGGAGAAAGGACACGAGGAGGCACATGGTAAATTGTAGGGTGAAAAGTAGTTTGGTCTAAACCACCTTTGGACGCACCTGCAATCGCGTGGTGACATGAAGCTCATAGCCCAAGGTCATATCATGAAATGGAGCCAGCGCTCACTAGACATAAATTGGGAAACGCCTTTTGAATAAACGCTTGATCATCGTCGGTGGTCATGCAAAGGAAGGGGCTTAGAAGACAAAGAAGCCATAGTTGATTGGTTGTAATTGACAGAGAAGTCGAAGAGTCTTGATTGCCAGAGAAGTTAAGGAATCTCAGTATAACGTCGAGTGATGATGAACGCATGGAGCTAACCGCCAGAGAAGATGAAGAGTTTCCATGATAATCAGGAGATGACCTGATGAGAGAAAAGCATGCAGAATAGAGAAGGGAAGTGATTATGTTGTTGAGTTATGCAGGAGTGAGGAAGAGTTGTAGTGAACAACCTGTAGGGAATAAAAGTGACACTGTAAAGAGCATGCAGAGGCATTGCACATGAACAAGGCAGAAGGTGCACAGAGAGTATAAAAATGCAGAATAGAGAAGAGATGGATGTGGTTGTTGAGTGTGATTCATGCGGGTATAAGCATGCGGTGTGCATGAGCTCAAGTGCAGAAGAAACAAGGAACTGAAACACATATTTGAGAGAAGAACAGAAAGCGCACCAGACGCGAGGAGAGAGAGACTGATGCAGGCAGAACAGAGTAGTGTAGCAGAACAATGATGAGACTACTAAGCCATAGATAAATGTTGTATCACTGTGATAAAGTTGTAAAAAGAAAATATTTATATTTCAGGGTGGTAGGGAGGTACATGGGAGGATTGGTGTCCTCAGAGTTTCAAGTGGGTGCTTGAACATAGGGAGTTGTAGCTTCCATCTGGTTGCAGCAAGAAAAAAAACCAGTGTGGCAGGGTGGTGCAAGGGAGAACTATTGTTCTATGTTATACAGGTTGGTGCCTGTGTGACTGGAAGTTGGATATTCCATCCAGTTGGTGCTGGAACACTCAGGGAGTTGGTGCTTCCTTCTAGTGGGTCCTAGATAAACCAAAGAGTTGGTGCTCTTACCAAGTTTCTACTTGTAAATCAGAGGTTGTAGCCTCAAGAGGAGTTGGAGCTCATAAGAATTATAATGTAAAGAAAACAGGAAATATCTGTCTATGTATATTTCATGCGTGTGATTGATGTTTAATATTCTATTGCTTACTTCCCTACATCATTGTGATCATCATTAAGTGTTTTGTAAAGAGTTTAAAATGGCCATAATTGTTTAAGCCCAGTAACAATTGATTCACCCCTCCTCTCAGTTGTCCAACAATTGGTATCAGAGTTGATTCCTTTTATTTAAAGGTAGATCAGTAAACTTAAAAATGTCAATCCATGAAGGAACTTCAACCAATAAGGCCCCTATGTTCAATGGAACAAACTTTGCCTTCTAGAAAGTTTGGATGAGAACCTACATAATGGCTTTAGGTGCAGATGTCTCGGATGTGGTAGAGTCTGGTTATGTAAAGCCAGTTGTACTAGCTAATAAGGATGACAAGCTAGAATTCAACTTCAACGCTAAGGCTATGAATGTTATTCTGAGTGGGCTGGCAGAACAAGAATTTGTAAAAGTTATGCACTTAGAAACTACCAAAGAAATGTGGGACAAACTCATTAGCAGTTATGAAGGTAATGAGAAGGTAAAGGATGCCAAGATTCAAGCCTACAGATTACAGTTTGAACAGCTAAAGATGAAAGAGGATGAAACTATTAGGAAGTACTTTATGAGAGTTGAAGAACTAGTGAATGCCATGGAGAGTCTTGGTGAGAAGTTTGAAATCCGTAAACACCCTAGCAACCTGAACAGAGATAATGGGTTGGAATTAAGTGAGAATTGGCTCCCTCTGATTCGCAATTAATTCTTAAGTACTAATTAATTAATACAACAAACAATTAATAAACTTTGAAATTAGTAATAAACTAATAAACTTTGGGATTATGAATATACTAATTATTAAACATCAATAAACTATACATTAATAAACATTAATAAACTTTGGAAATTATTAATGAACTAATTAATAAACATAACCAACATTAATAAACTTTAAAACCCTAATAACAAACATTAATAGAATTTGAAACCCTTATTCAATATAAACTAATTATTAAAYTTCAATAAACTTGGATTAACTAATAAACTTCAATAAACTTTGATAAACACACAACTTTGAAACTATATATTAATAAAMATTAAAAAAAAACTTTGAATTTATTAATGAACTGATTAATKATAACAAACATCCAAACCCTAATTCAATATAACAAACTTAATACACTTTGAAATTATTATATTATTATTAATTCAAAGTTTATTAATGTTTGAAACAATCAAACCCTAATTAAATAATAAAGAAAAAATTTTACCTAATAACATAAACCCTAATTAAATCAAAAATAACTTTTACCAAAACAACCTAGCCGACACTTAGCTTTCACGCCATTTTCCAGTATTAAAAACAAATCTTCTCATTATCTTAACCCAGGCTCATTGTCCTGAAGATGGATCCTGATTTGGATCTGAAACGTCGACACTCTATTGACCTAACTGTGGCTTCTCCGACCAATCATGAAAACTCCAACCACAGAAATATTTTTAATCAGATTTTAAGATCTTTTCCATTAGGTTCAACCCAAAGGTCTCTACTATAGAAGAACTTAATGATCTAAAAAATTTGCCTTTTGATCAAATTCTAGGAACGTTGACTGCATATGAAATGAGGATAGGTAAAGATAAATCCACTTCTAGAGAAGCATCATTTAAAGATGGTAAGAATCAGAATTCTGAGCCTCATGAAATTGAAGAAAAATTTGTGAGAATACTAAAGAAAGGAACAGGCAAGTACCAAGGAAAATTTCCCTTCAAATGTTTTAACTGTGGAAAGATAGGTCACTTTGCATCTAAGTGTCCACACATGAAGAAGGATTATAATTCTGAAGGAGAAAAGAAGTTCAAACCCAAGAGATTTGGTAAAAAGAAAAGTTTATGTGTAAACAATGATGACTCTTCAAAAGACACAGATAGTGACTCCTCGTGTGAAGATAAGGTTAATGACTTTATGCTTATGGCCCAAGAGGATTATAATAATAAAAGCACAGAAAGTAATGTTGACGATGAAGAAGTTTTGGTTGACTTGGAAGGAGAACTGATCAGTGCTCTAGAAGAAATTGCTAGACTCATATCTAAGAAGAAAAAGCAAAAACAATTGATAATACAGTTTGAGAAAGACAATAAAGAACCTAATGAAGACTTTGCCCTGCTAAAAGTGGAATTAGAAGAGGCAAAGAAAATAGAGGACATTTTGAAATAGAAGTTATCAGAAAAGAAGGAAAGATGTGAAGCCTTGGAAGAAGAGGCAGTAAAAACCATAAAAGAGATGGAGAGGTTTAAAACATTGTATCTTCAAAACCTTCCAAGCATTAAAGCCACAACAGAACTAAACAACATTATGAGAAAATAGAGATCTTCGTTGTTGAAAATTGGTTTAGGTTATGTAAATGGTTCAAGCAGCAAAGAGCCAGAAATAAAAGAGCCAATAAAGACGATCAAGTTCCAAGTCAGCAGACAATCAGACCACGAGAGTACTCTATCACCTAAAGATAATAAAGACAAGATGATCCCTAATAAAAAACAAAGAGATCAGAAGATGGAGCAACAAATGCCAAGAAGAAGGCCATCCTTCAGGTACCAAAATTTCTTTCATGGCTACTATTTTTACTGTTCTAATTTTGGTCATAAGATTGTAAACTGTCAAATTAAGTTTAGATACATGCAACTGAGGAGGTCAATAAATAGACAATATTTACAACATAGAACTAAGCATCCAATGAATAGAAAATGTAGCACCAATCACTTTGATCTAATGAACAATGAGCTTGAATGTTATAACTGTCATAACTTCGGCCACAAAGCTGCAAACTGCCATTTGAAGAAGTACAAGGCAGATCCAAGGATAAATCCTTTAGCTAGAAATGCTCATGGAAAAAGAAAAACAGTGAAAAATGTGGTCTAGTACTTTTAGCTCGAAAACAAAAAGACCCCTGGTATATAGATAGTGGATGTTCCAAGCATATGACTGGAGACAAGGATAAGTTTTTGTCTATAAGTAAAATCAAAACAGGAAATGTAACCTTTGGAAATGATGAACCAGGTAAAATCTAGGGTAAAGAGATGGTGAGTTTGAGTTATGGTAAAGGAAAATCCCAAGATGTTCTACTTGTAGATGGGCTGAAACATAATTTTCTCAGTGTAATGGTAAAGGAAAAGCCCAGGATGTTCTGCTTGTAGATGGGTTGAAACATAATTTTCTCAGTGTAAGTCAAATGTGTGATAGAGGATGTGAAGTGGTGTTCACTTCCAAGGATTGTAAGATAAAGTATGTAAACTCAGGACAAGTGGTGGTTGTTAGGACCCATAAATGCCCCTTTTTCACTATATCTTTTACCCTTTCAAACTTATCATTCCTATGCTAAATGCCTATTTTAATACTGCCAAGACCCTTTTTCCTAAGGTATGAGTCATTAATCTTGCTTTAATATTCTTATTTATTTAACATGTTTGATTAGTGGTATTTCTCATATTTTACCCATAAATGTGCAACTAATGATCAAAATGTGTAGAACAACCAAAACTTAAAGAAAGATCGTTATTGTTACACCAATTGTTACAGTTGTGTGCTAGTCTTGCATGTTGTTCCACAACTACAATAACTGTGCACCTTTCTTGGAAGTTGTTGCACTTATTGTAACAGATGCCCACTTATCCTGGAAGTTGTTACACCGACTGCAACATATGTGCACCAATCCTAAAAGTTGTTACACTTGCTGCAACAGATGGCCACTGATCCTGAAAGCCGAATCCTGAAGAATGGTCCTCTGTTGTTACACGTTTTTGGATCACGTTGATTCTTTGTCCAGATTTGATGAATATGACAGATCTCTTGTATCTTATGAACAGCTTGAGAATCTGGGATTCTCAAGGTTGTTCTGAGTCCATTTTGAACTAAATGACTCTGTCTTTAAATAGCAAAAATTTTGTAATCATTAACAACCAAGATTAGCAGTGGAATTGTGAAGTAAAGTGAAGAAACTTGTAATTGAACAATTTTGGCGATTTTAATAAAGAAGGTGACTTGATTTTCTCCAACCTACTGTGATCTCTTTGAGTGGATTCGGTGAGAAGGAAAGGGCCCACCTTCCTCACAGACTCCCCTCTGTTTTGTTGTTTTAGATTAGCTACTCTGATTTATGTGAATAACATGTTAGCATTCTTAGATCATAATTGATGTTACAGTTCAGTTCCTTTCTATCAAATGCACATAAGTGTGTCTCATGAGAATCGAAGTCAAGTGTTGTATACTGCTCGAGAATTGTCTTTATGTACTAGATAAAACTTTTCTTTCAACAATAAGTAATTAGAAGTGTGAATTTACTCCCTACAACTAAAGTAGATTTCCTTTCTGCAAGGATAAAATAGAAAATCAGAATAAGATAGATAATCCAGAGTTTTTATACACTCATCAATCTAGATTTCAATTAAGCAATCGAGATTTCAATCCTGCAATAGTAGATTAGAACTCCAGCTATGTCAGCAACTTGTGCTAGTGTTTAGTTTTCCAAAACTCTGTTTTCTTTCAATACTGCAACTTGATTAATGTTGCTTTCATCAATATAGCATAGACTGTGCACAATTATCTTGCAATAAAAAAACTTCCCTGGGTTTGACAATTTATATTTGAACACCTTAATTATCTATTTATTTAGACAATTAAAGTGCCCAACATTTTGGCGTCGTTGCAGGGGAAGATAATTATAGATTTTTGTAAGTACATTAGTTTTCTTTTTTTAGGAATGAATAAGTCTGCATGAATTGAGGAACAAGAGGATGTATTCCCAAAAATACTAACCCTACAGGTACCAGAGGACGTGGAGGAAGGGACCCTGCACTAGGAATACCAACCTTTGTTGATGAGATTATAGCCAAAGCAGATTCTTCTTCAGGATCTATATTCTGCTCTTCAAATCCTCCAAGGAGACAAATTCCTCAGTCATCAGAACTACCCCGGCTTGAAACATTGCTTTCATCAAGGGCTGAAGCTGAAAGTTTGTCACCAAAAAATCAGCAAGCAACGCTGGAGAATATTGAAAATCGAGGAAGTATAGCTCAGCCAAGAGAAATACCAAAAGAATTTTTTATCAGATTAACGAACAGATAGTCACTAAGGAAGAGTGGGACTCTTACCGTATTGAGTGAAATGAGAGAGAAGCCATGGAAAATTAAGGAGATAATGAAGAAGAGTTCAACCGAGAGGAGGCACAGAACAATGAAGATCAGGTAAATGATGAAAATACTATCTCTACCCTGGTTTTTCCTATTACTAATATTCCTACAAGGGGGATAGCTACTATGAAGAACATACCTCTTTCAACCCTACCAAATTTCCATGGATTTTCTAGGAAGGATCCAGATGATTTTCTGTTTGAATTTGATATTCTGTGTAGAAGCTATGACTACACTACTACTGCACAGAAACTTAAACTATTTCTAGCCACATTGAAGGGAAATGTGTTAAGATGGTTCATGAGCCTTGGAGGAGAGAATATCTCAACATGGGTACAGATGAGGCAAATTTTCCTGAACAAGTACCAAGACTACTGTCGGACAAGGGAACAAAGGGAAGAACTGTTCAAGATGTCTCAGAAGGAGGATGAGACCCTTGAATATTTTGTAGAGCGTCTCCAGTACAATCTACAAAGGTCTGGACATTCGGATGTGAGTAGGGACATTCGTAAAACTATTTTGCTAAAAGGGGTTAGAGATGATTGTTTAGACATGTTGAATATGCTTGGCAAGCGAGACATATCTAAGGAATCCTATGAATACATTGTAAATCTTTGCAAAATATGTTCTCGAGGAACTACAAAGAATAAGTCAGTTACCAAGGATACCACTTTTTCAAGGGTACAAAAATCAGCCAATGGAGGGGCAACAAGAGCATAAATAGGTAATCTATTAGAAGATTTCAAAACAGAAATGATTAACTCTTTTGCTTCACAAATTGATACTCTGTAGATTAAACAAAAACAAGCAGAAGCAGAAAAGGCATTGTCCATTTTCTATCCAAAGTGTAGAGACAAACATCCGAAAAGGGAATGCCCACTGAACAGTGTTCAGGTATGTCTTATTTGTGAATTGGATCATCCTACTAACAAATGTCCCTCTTTACCAGGTGTAAAAGCATCAATGAAGGTGACTAATGAAGAAGTGGAGGTTGCCTATATAATTACACAAAGAAGACAATGGCAGCCAAGAGGCCAAGGTATGAACTCTCAATTCTCTCCTACAACACTTAATTATTGGAACAATTAGCTACCTTATGGCCAGATGAATGCTCCCCCTCCAAATCTCCCTCCTTATCAGGATTCCAATGCATGGTTACCGATGCCCCAACAACAGAGTCACCATGGGAAATGGAACCCATATTAGAGAGGCCCTAAACAACAACTTAGCTATCAAAACCATCAACCGAACCTCTATCAACAACAATTCCAACCCCAGTATCAGCAGCAACAGCTGCAGTTACCTCCTAATGTCCCACAGAACAATCCTCCCTTACGACCTCAGGTGCCTATGCAACCTAACCCAAACCCAAATGATAAGGCCGTTCAAAATATTGATATATATAATGTGTCAGCTCTGTCTATTACTCCTATGCCTTGTGATGAGATAAAATTAAGATCAGGGAGAATAGTCGAGCCCATAATTGAAGATCCTCCATCTTCAGAATCAGACAAGGAATTAGGAGAAAAACCATCTACTGATACAAAAGAAATTGACCAACCTATTAAAAAATCAACAGACCTCCCATTCCCTGAAAGATTGGAAATTACCAAAACTGTGGAATTACCATCCTTCAATCTCTTAGGATAATTGCAAAACCTGCATGTTAACATTCCACTATTGCAAGCAATTAGAGATGTCCCTATTTATGCCAAGATTGTGAGAGATCTCCATATCAGAAGACCTGGAAGGAAACGTAGGGACCCCCTCACAGTGCATGTAGTGGGGGACTTGTCTGAACTGATGTTAGCCAAAACCCCACCCATTAAATATGGTGACCCAGGAAACCCTATAGTCACTGTCAAAATTGGCCAAACACCTATTCCCCATGTGTTATTTGACTTAGGGGCAGCAATTAATATTATACCAATAGAAACTACACAATTGTTGCAACTCAGAACGCAAGTCCGACCTACTCCTGTTGTTTTAGAATTAGTTGAGCGTTCCACCATCAAACCAGAAGGAGTAATCGATGATTTCGTCATTTCAGTGGATTCATGGGAGTATCCTGCTGATTTTGTCATTTTGCAACCCAAAACCCGTCTGGGGGGGCACCCTCTAATCCTAGGATGACCATGGTTAGCTACAACTGATGCCTTCATTGGTTGTAGATCTTATTCCATGACCATCTCTAATGGTTATGACATGAAAAAAATTACCTTGTATCCTCATACTACACCCAGTATGGAACCCGAAAATTCTTTATGGATGAACATTGAAGATGAAAGTGCTATGCATGTGTTATCCATAGGAAAATCCCTGAGTTTCAAAGACACGACAGAGGATGAGTTAATCAATTGTTTTATCAGTGACCCCTCTATCATTACACAGAACACACACCACCAATTGATTGGAATCTTTAACACTATTGCCCAGGAAGAGATGAGCCTGTAAATGTTCTTTAAAACTGTTGTAAATCAAATCTATTCAATTGTAATAGCAAACACTGTAATAGCAAATGTTGAAACAGCAACAGCCGAATTATTTCCCAAAGTCAGTTCTAAGAACATCACTGTAGAAATCGAACTTGGAAAAACCTTGAACATCAATCCCGGTTTATATATTGTTGAAACTCGTCGATTGATGAAATTGCTAATTGAACATAAGGAGACATTTGCCTAGGATTACATGGATATGAAAGGAATTTATTTGGAATTATGCACCCACCATATATACATCAAGGAAGAATGCCAACCCATTTGCCAACCCCAAAGGAGGATGAACCCTAATCTTAAAGAAATAGTTAAAGAGGAACTCCATAAACTTCTCAATGTTGGATTCATCTATCCTATATCATACAGCGAGTGGGTTTCACCATTGGTTATTTTACCTAAAAAGAATGGTAATTCGAGAGTGTGTGTGGACTATAAAACCTTGAATAAGGCCACAGAGAAGGATCGTTTCCTTCTGCCATTTATTGATCAGGTTCTAGACAACCTAGCTGGGAAAAAGTTTTTCTCTTTCCTAGATGGATTCAGTGGCTATAACTAGATCAAAATTGCTCCACAGGACCAAGATAAGACCACCTTTACCATCCCCTGGGGTACATTTGCCTACAAGGTTCTCCCATTTGGCTTGTGTAATGTGTCAGCCACTTTCCAGAGAGTTGTAATTGGTATTTTTTCTGATATGGTGAATGACTGTATGGAGATATTCATGGACGATTTTACACCTTATGGTATTGATTTTGATCAAGCTTTGACTAATCTGGAAAAGGTTCTCAAAAGATGTATACAGTCTCATCTTTCTTTAAGCACGGAAAAATGCCACATGATGATGAGCGAAGGTGTGGTGCTGGGACACTTCATTTCTTATGTAGGAATTAAGGTAGACCCAGCCAAAATCCAGGTAATTTTGGACATTCCAACTCCAACAACTTAGAAAGAGGTAAGAAGTTTTTTAGGGCATGTTGGATATTACAAGAGAATCATTAAAAAAAATTCCAAACTTGCCTCTCCCTTGTTTTTCCTATTAACAAAATATGTTGATTTTCATTGGACTAACAATTGTGAATTGTCTTTTATAGTTCTGAAACAAAAATTATCCACAGCTCCCATTTTGAGAGGGTTGTTGGCCCTTGACCAAGTTTTGAAGTATACTTGGTCATATTTGACCATTTTGGGACTGCGACAGCTTGCCAAAGACGGATCGCAATGTGAAGCAAGCAAGACCTATTTTTGGGTACCTTTTAGGGTTTTTCGATTGATGTAAAGGGAAAGGGATGTCGGCCCGTGGGTTTACCCACATTTAGGCCCATTTTGTAATCTATAAATAGATACTTAGGCAATGTAAGTAGGAGAGACAGCTTAGTGCAAATATATAGCTAAAGGATTAGTGCTAGTAGCTAGATTTGTGTGATCGGATGTGTATCGCAAGTGCTTTGTGCATGATTGTAAAGAGAATGGAAGGCTAAGTGCAAGTTGTTTCGGTTTTGTGTTGAGTGCAAGGAAGAAGGATCTAGCGAGCTGCGCAAATCTTTTTTCTTGTGCGAAGTAAGGGTCATTGAAGCTCTGTGTTGTAGCTGCTTGACCAAGATAATATAAAGAAGAAGACTTTGTGGACATAGCCCCAAGGTGGGGGTGAACCACAGTAACTCTGTGTAATGTGTTATGTGCTTTGACCTAAGTGTTGTTTCCTTTTGGCTAAGTGATTGTTGTGATTAAGTAGATTTAGTTATTCTCTGTGCTTACGATATAAGAATGAATGTTAGATCTAATATATAAGATGTTTAGTTCTTGATCTGTTGAATCTAATCTATGTTTTGTGGCTAAGTATTGAATCATATTTAGTCTAAGTATTCACTGCGATGCTCTGTTCCATCTGCGAAGTACCATCAGGGTTAAATATAGATGAATGATCTATGTTAAGTGCCTTGTAATAGATATAATCAGATCAGTGTCCCAGCTAAGGTTTCAGACACTTGAGTCCTGAAACCACCCCGGCCTCTACCTCGAGTGAGAATTCATCTTCTTCACAGGTGTTGTCATAAGGGTCAGTCATTAGGGTTTTGTTCGTGCCCTCTTGAGTGTTGAACCCCGGGTCTGCCCCTATGCCAACAAATGGTTCTGTTGTCGGGACCTAATACTGTGATTGTTGGGAACTGAGGAAAAAGAAACGTTGTGCAAAAGAAAGCTCTGTGTGTAGATCTGTTGCCCTAGTGTGCAGATTTTTACTCGACCTGTACAGCTTTGTGCCAGGAATAAGGTCAGATCTGAAGAAAGGAAGATCAGATCCGAAGAAAAGAAGCGAGATCTTAACGCTCTGTGCTCTAAGAAAAGTAAAAGTGGAAATTTCTGAAAGAAAGAAGTCAGATCTGCAGAAAAGAGGTAAGATCTATAAGCTCTGTGATCTAATAAAGGTAAGAATAGTCAAAAGTTCTTAGATCTGGAAGCTTTGTGCTCTATAGATAAGTGAATTTTTTTTTGTTTCTAGAACATGGATCTAGGTATGTTTGATAGATTTTGTCCTAGCTTAAAAAATGGGGCACTAATAGATGAAAGAAAGTTTGATATGAATAGATATGATAAGTATAATGATAGATATGGTATACCTATGCATAGAAAGAATGTTTGGACTAACAAGTGGATGCATGATCCTAGAAAGAAATTTTTGTAGGTTAGCCATTACGATCCTAGTGTGCAGTACAAGAAGAGTTGGGGATCATTGAAGAGAAAGAGAGGATTAACTCTTTGTTACAGTTGCAGAAGACTAGGCCATCTTGCTAAGGAATGCCCTGGGAGAAACCCTAGTTGCCTCTGTTGTAAAGCTATGGACCATGAAGTATTGGATTGCCCTAGAATGATTGCTAGACTTGAAAAATTGAATATGGAACAAGCAAACTCTGAAGGAGATCAAGAGAGTAAAATTATGGAAGAACCCCAGAAAGAATCAAAGATCATGTTACTGGAAATAAAAGAAACCCTATATGATCATAAGGATGTCAGTTTGTCAGAAATCTTCAAAGAACAGGAGAAAATCGAAGAAAGAATAGGAGACTTCAACATTGATTATGCCCTGAATGAGGGAACACCGATGAATATTATGACAGAAAGAACTTGGGAAACCCTAGGAAGGCCTATTCTGGCCCCTTCACTAGGAACCATCGGATTATATTAAAGGAAAAATGGTAACCCTATGTGGCAGAATTACCCAGATAGCTATGAATACCCATGGAACTTTGACAGAGGAAGAGTTCGAATTCATTAGATTCATTGAGGACCGTTTCCGATTTCCAGCTTTTCTAGGAAAGATTTGGATTGAAAAAGACCAAATCCAGAGGAAAGAAGAAAAGGAAGCCCTAGAACAGAAGAAGCAAGAACACATGGAATTTATGACTAGAAGGATTGCCTACTTGATGGAGGAACAAGAGAATAGATCTCCATTGTTAAACACTAGGAACCTAGATGTCGAATCTATAAGAGCGTTAGAGGAACCACAAAAGATTGAAATATCTAACCCATATGATGGAGTGTTACCCTTGGATTTGAGGAAAGATCCTAGGCAGCGTAAAGTGACTATGTCAAGAGAAGAGAAGATTCAGAATGGAAAGAGGGTGACTGAGACTAATCTCACTGGGAAAAAGGCTAGAAATCTAAGTAAGAAGAGGGCCAAAATTGGAAAACTACAGACGACTCCAGAAGGAACTTCGCAGAAGGAAACATCACAAGAATTGAGCTTCGTCGAGATATCAGAACAACGACATATGGTACTTCGCCATGGCCCAGTAATATAGTCGTTGGACCGATATACCCATTCGAATTCTGCCCTGAATGGGTCGAAATGAAATTAAGAGTTCCCACTAGACCATTGAACAACACAAGAATGGATAGAACAAAGTTAATGCAGGCCCCATATCCATTGGAAGCAGACCATTGCTAAGTTTCCCTACTTAGTCCACCGTGCCATGCATCTAGAATACTTTTTGCTAAGTGAGAATTTGAGCTCGAACCTTGAGATTACTTCACCCTGCGTTCATTTCCTTATTGCCTTACTATTCATCATAATCTCAGGCGTCATTTTCACACCTGAGCTAGTGGACCCAAGCTTGTATGTTGGACAAGCTCAGCGCTGTTGAGAAAGTAGTTGAAGAAATTTTGACTGGCCTAATGGCTGAGAGAGTCATGTCAGAGAGAAGGATGTTTGTAGGTGTGCAAGAATCGTCGTCAGGAGGAGTCCAAGCTTCTCCCTCCACTTCTCACGACGCAGAACCTTCCAGAACCACGACCGAGACAAGAACAAAGCACAGAGATGATATTACAAACGCCAAGTTGATCCCGCGCATTTTGCCAGTTTACATCCCACCTTTGAGCGGAAAGATTAACTGCGACAGTGTACCCAGAGACTTTGAGTACAACTTGATCATCATGTATCTTCCGAAAGGAGTGCGCGCAGTACGTGCTAACTAGGATAAGCTCGCAACACTAAAATTCAGTGATTTTAACCTTGGAGATCGCAAAACCTACATCATGTTGGTTCCGCATAAATACTTAACTAAGACCAAAGGTCGTAATCCAAAGATTGTCCCACAGTCCTGGACCCAAAACCTCACGCAGTTCACACTGCTCAACATAATGAAGATCCCTCACTTCGGTAGACACCAAGAAGTCAACACATGTGTCGGGTTGTTGTTGTCTTGCTACCACGGTGGATATTTATGGTTGGACCACCGCATTACTATGGATTCGACTCTAATCAATCGGATCACAAGACTCAGCATGCAAGGCCCTGACCCACAGGAATTTTACCCAAGCAAGACCTCTGACCAAGCACTAGCACAGTGGATAAAGGAAACTTATGGTGATGTAGAGAAGGGCACACGAGGCTACAAGATAGCCTCCATCCAGAGTGGTGTAGTGCACCTTGCATGTCAGTTGATTGTGGGCAAATTAGTTCGTAAGAACAGACCAACACAGGTGACTGGCTTCGTAGTTGACCTCGCAGGGAAGTGCATCGAGGGACTACAGATGAATTGGGCACAGTATCTCATCAACCAGTTAGAGTTGGATTGCAGAGGAGTGCAATACCAAGGGTATGAATTCCACTTTAGTTGGCTACTCATACTCATCACTTTCATCACTTGGGAGCTGCCAGAGGGAGCCACTTTCCCGGAGATCGAACCTTTCGAACCACTAGCCACGAAGTTCTGTACGCTATGGTACTCCAGCGACATGAATAAGTAGTGGCAGTCTAATGTTATCTTCCAGTCATACTTCAACTAACTAAAAATTGAAATTCAGTCTACACCATGAATCACCCCGAACGCACTTCATAGGTTTAGACCTTTGATGAAGTTTAGAGTAGATCGCCACTTCATCTACATTACAGCGCATGGTGATGAACATAAACAACAGCTCCAATCCTACTACAAGATGACAAAGGAAGACTTGGAGGAGATCACTAAGGAATGGTCAGCAGACCTACTTGTTGCAGCAGACCCCATAGATATGTCCGATGAGGAAAGCCCTGAAGTTATGCCAGATACACCTGGACCAAGCAGGACTAAGAAGGATGATGAAGTTGAAGATGTCCCTAGCACATCCGTGAAGACTGCTTCGATCTCACCTATGCAAGGAGGTGATGGTGATGAGCTAGGTGGTATAGAAGTGGAGCAAAACAGAGGCGAAGTGACTCCACCAAGAGAGGAGGAGGATCCCTCCATGAAAAGAAATATGACACCACCAAAACCCTCCTCCTGAAAGAAAGTTAAGGCTACCCGGACCACGCTTAAAACTACCCTTACCCCGGATGACTTTGACTTCTTAATTGTCGCACTGAACAACGTTTCACTCGAGCTCACAAAAAATCAAGAAGCAAAGTAGGAGGAGCTCTTCAACCGAATCAAAGGCGAACTCAAAAAAGTGCAGCAGGCACTCCAGTCCAACCAAGCAGTGTCTACAGTTCCCTTGATAAGAGAAACATTAGGAACAGGTGATGAGCCCACACAATTACACCAGATAATTGATCAAGTCGAAGCTCACCTTCGACGAGCTCAAGAAGACACAGCGCAAGCTACCCAGGCTTTGATGCAAGCACAGACAACACTTCTAGAACAACAGAAGGAGGCAGAACAGGAAAAGCTTTCCTTGAAAGCATAGTGGGATGAGGAAAAGGCACAGTTGCTAGCATAGTAACTTGAAGTCCAGGAAAGGATTCACAAATAACTGCACTCTGTGACAGTCATAGAGGTGAAAATGGAAGATCGTCTCCCACAGCAGGTGACCCAACTAGAAGAAGTAATCCAGCAACTCCAACAGCTCATCACGGATCTGGAGCTCCGCATTATGCCTGAGACCTCTTAGGAAATTAGAGATCTAAGAGAGGACATTGCTCGAAGCACAGTTGGCCGGTTAAAAACCTCTTCCTTGAAATGCAAGAAACTGAGCGCTAGAAGAAACCAGACTTATGAAATCCTCACAGAGACTCCAGAATTGCAGACATTGGAGGCACAACTCCAAGAAGCCAAGTAGCATGCAGACACACTACAGACGCAGATAAATACTTTGACCTCGGTCGAAAGAATGAAGAGGTTCGCAGAACAATGCACAACCCAGCAACAGGTACATGCGCTACAAAGTAAAGTGAAGAAAGTCTCCCAACAGCTTCAGCCGATCCAAGAAAAGGCATGCCAACTATTCGTTGAACTTGAAAACTAGGAAGTTGAACTCGAACAGGTTGTCAGCACTGCAGAACAGCGCCTAGAAGGACCGCTCAATGACACAATGATCCAGGAACTTACTGAGAAAGAGGCTCTCGCACTGCAGCAGGTCGAAGTAGCTCGAGCCAAGCTCGAGGCATTCGAGGTAGAATTGAACAGACCTGAGTGACTCGGGACGAGTCACAGGTGAGTGTTGGGGGCATGTTGGCCCTTGAGAAAGTTTTGAAGTATACGTGGTCATATTCGACCATTTTGGGACTGCAACAGCTTGCCAAAGACGAAGCGCAACACGAAGCAAGAAAGACCTATTTTTGGGTACCCTTTAGGGTTTTTGGGTTGATGTAAAGGGAAAGGGATGTCGGCCCGTGGGTTTACCCACATTTAGGCCCATTTTGTAATCTATAAATAGATACTTAGGCAATGTAAGTAGGAGAGACAACTTAGTGCAAATATATAGCTAAAGGCTTAGTGCTAGTAGTTGGATCTGTGTGATTGGATGTGTATCACAAGTGCTATGTGCATGATTGTAAGGAGAACGAAAGGCTAAGTGCAAGTTGTTGTGGTTTTGTGCTGAGTGCAAGGAAGAAGGATCTAGCGAGCTGCGCAAATATTTTGTCCTGTGCGAAGTAAGGGTCATTGAAGCTCTATGTTGAAACTGCTTGACCGAGATAATATAAAGAAGAAGACTTTGTGGACATAGCCCCAGGGTGGGGGTGAACCACGGTAAATCTGTGTAATGTGTTATGTGCTTTGACCTAAGTGTTGTTTCCTTTTGGCTAAGTTCTTGTTGTGATTAAGTAGATTTAGTTATGCTCTATGCTTATGATATAAGAATGAATGTTAGATATGATATATACGATGTTTAGTGCTTGATCTGTTGAATCTAATCTATGTTTTGTGGCTAAGTATTGAATCATATTTAGTCTAAGTATTCACTGCGATGCTCTGTGCCATCTGCGAAGTACCATAAGGGTTAAATATAGATGAATGATCTATGCTAAGTGCCTTGTAATAGATATAATCACATATCGTTGTCCCAACTAAGGTTTTAGACACTTAAGTCCTGAAACCACCCCTACCTCTACCTCAGGTGAGACTTCATCTGCTTCACAGGTGTTGCCGGAAGGGCCGGTAGTTAGGGTTTTGTTGGTGCACTCTTGAGCGTTGAACCCTGGGTCTGCCCCTATGCGAACAAGGGCCCAATTGGGCTTTGCCTTTTCACATTTCTTCAGATACCTCAGAAACTGCAATTGGTTCAGTACTAGGGCAATAGGAGGACAAAGAACCATATGCTATCTACTATATCAGTAAGAACATGGCTCTTGTTGAGTTAAATTATACAGTTACTGAAAGAGAATTCTTGGCAGTAGTTTATGCAATCAATAAATTCAGGCGTTATGTCACTGGTTATCCTACCTTTATTCATACTGATCATTTAACAATTAAATATCTAATGAATAAACCTATTACTAATGCCAGAGTAACAAGATGGTTGTTATTACTTCAAGAATTTGACATTACTATAATAGATAGACCAGGGAAAGAAAATGTGGTTGTTGATTTTCTCTCAAGACTGCATATAAATGATGATAATTCACCATTAGATGATTCCTTTCCAGATGAACATTTGTTTGTCGTATCTGCTCACTCACCTTGGTATGTCGACATTGCTAATTACTTGGTTGCAGGGAAGGTACCTCCACATCTATCCCCAAGAGAAAGAAGGAAAATCATTCAAAAGAGTGCTCGGTATAGTTGGATAGAGGGATACCTTTTCTACACAGGCCTAGATCAAGAAATCAGGCGATGTGTAAGGGATGATGAATTTTATGAGTTTCTCAAAGCTTGCCATGATGGCCCTTGTGGGGGTCATTTTTTTGATAAAAGGACTGGACATAAAATTTTAAGGATGGGTTATTTTTGGCCTACCATATTTCAAAATGCCAAGAAGTATGTCCAGGCCTGTGACAATTGCCAACGAATGGGTAAGCCAAATCATAGGGATGAGATGCCTCTCCAACCTCAAGTAGTGTTAGAGCCTTTTGAGAGATGGGCCATGGACTTTGTAGGGCCCATTAACCCACCTTCTAATCAAAAAGTTTATATATTGGTCTGTACAGATTACATGACCAAGTGGGTGGAGGCAAAAGCACTCATCAGGGCCTCATAAGAAGACGTCTTAGCATTCTTGTTTGAAGATATCTTTGTTAGGTTTGGAATTCCTAGAGAATTAATAACTGATGGAGGACCCCCTTTCACATCACATAAGTTTGAATCCCTACTCAGTCAATATCATGGTTTACATAGAACAACTTCTCCCTACCATCCACAAGGTAATGACCAAGTAGAAAGTACCAACAAATTCATAGAAGCTATCCTTACTAAGACAGTGAGAGAACATCGTAGGGATTGGTCTGACAGATTGCATGAAGCTCTATGGGCTTATCGAACTACGTGGATGAACACAACTGGGTTTTCTCCTTATGAGCTTGTATATGGAAAAAGCCCTATTTTTCCCATTGAATTCAAAATCAAAACTTTAATAATTGCATCAACAGTCAACCTCGACTTGACTATGGCACAGAAGGCCAGACTACAACAACTCAATGAGCTTGATGAAAAGCATTTGGACGTTATTCATCAAACCACAATGATTCAACACCAGAGAACAAAATGGCATGACCGAGTCATCAAGAAGAAATTATTCCAAAAAGGGGATTGGGCTCTGTTGTATGATTTGTGCTTTAAATAATTTCAGGGTAAGTTGTGTACACAATGGCTTGGACCTTATGAGGTAGACATTGTTTTTCCCAATGGGACAGTCAGGTTAATTACTATTGACGAATCCAATACACAGTTATATGCAAATGGTCATCACTTACGCCTGTATCAGCGTCCACTTTCCAAGGAAGAATTTAAATAGAGATGTATCATTGATACAGATTACAAATTTTAAAGGGAACAGAGCCTGCTCCTTCCCCTTCTGAACTTTAGGACATTTTGTTTTCAAATAAAATTTTGTATATAAATAAGTTGTGCAAATTTGACATTTTCTGATTTTTTTTCATGCATTTTCATTTCTCTATTTTTCTTTTTTATAATAACTTTAGCCTAGAAATATATCATACAGTTGCTTCTATGTAGATAAACTAAAGAACAACAAGGTATATTATAGCGGAAGACGCTAAAGGATTAGTTTTTGGAAGTTGAAAAACTTCCTAAAAACTAAGTATTTCTGTGTTTAGGCAGATTTACATGTTGCTACACCCTTTGGTCGATTTACATGTTGTTACACCCTTTGGACGATTTACATGTTGTTACACCCCTTTTGGCCGATTTCCATGTTGTTACACCCTTTTGGCCGATTTCCATGTCGTTACACCCTTTGGCTGATTTACATGTTGTTAGACCCTTTGGCCAATTCACATGTTGTTACACCCCTTTTGGTCGATTTCCATGCTATTACACCCTTTGGCTGATTTCCATGTTGTTACACCCTTTTGGCCGATTTGCATTCTTTACACTTGTTCCTGACTCTTTTTCCCTGCATGTTGTTACACCCTTTTAGGAAAAATTGGTCAATTTACATACTGCTACACCTAGTGCCACAATTCGGCCAAAATATCTGTTGATATACCTACGGCTATTTTTCCTTTTGGCTAGTTTCTACACTGCTTCACCACCTTCTTAACATTTCTAGCATTTCTACATACAACAACACTATTGTTTTGTCAAGATTTCGGCCATTTTTGAAAAATTACTTTATGCTCTCTCTGTCCCACAAGAGTCGCTTCATCATTACTTAAACTCCACATCTGCAGCTTTTCAACGGTTCGACCATAGAAAGGACTCCACTTATGCTCCACTTTTCATATCATCATTTCTCACATTCGGGAGTCATCTCTCATTATTACAGCCACTTCACGCGGATCAAATGGCGGTTGGATAGTGCAGTTACTCCAACAGCTAAGTTCGGGTGGTAAGTTATGAGGTACGCTTCTAATCTTACGTGTCTAATTGATATGGATATGAAAGCACGCTTTTATGACTACCTGAATGATTGTCCTAATCCATTAAACCAGGAGCCAATAATATTAGTTCGAGGGGAACGAAAATCCACGTCGACCTAACCGCAAAATTATTTTTTATATTTCACCTCTGCCACCTTCTAACCCCGCTTATTTTTGCTGCGACACTGCATTATTCATGCAAATCCATGATTGACTTGCTCTGCCTTTGGTTTAGGTGTTGATTTCTCCTCCTAATTTATTGTCTAATACAAACCCACCGTCATGGGAGGAACACCCATAAGATATGAGCCAGAAAATCTCAATACATTGCTAATACACTCGAATGTTTATCAAATATTTCTGCGGGCTGGCTGGATTCCCTATTTTAAGAAGCTGCAGGGGTTTAATGAAGCAAAAGTCTTACAGTTCAGTCAGAATCTCGTAAACGACTATTCAATGGTGTACGGAGTGTGGATTCCAGTGACAGAAGAGAGCATAGCGGCTGTGACAAGATTGTCGACCACATGAGTCAAATGGTTTAACAGGAAAGCGCATCTTCCCGATGCACAGAAGGGTTTTCTCATGGGAAATGAGCGAGTACAGACCAAGGGCCGAGGTGCAGATGTCATTTCCTTACCAGAGCCATGGGGGAAGGTATTAAAATTCTTAAAAAGGTACATTACATGTGAAGGGAGATATCAAGTTGTTTATTTTTCTGATTTTGTTCTACTGTCACATTTGCGACATCAGAAGCTAATCAACATCCCTTACTACCTACTTCAATCCCTGCATAATATGGCTCAATTTGTTAAGAAATCCAAGCACCCCATGAATTGTCTTTCAAATCATAGACTAATAGGATTGTTGATTCATAACGGAATGGGAATTCCTAATGACCCATTACCTGAGCCAATTCATGTGCCTAATGTTACAGCTAACCCAGAACAATCAAATCATGTACCCTCAACTGCACCAGCAGTTAACACCCCAACTGTAACTTCCCGCAAATCCACTCCAAACACCAAACGCAAAATCCAAAGCACCTCTCACACTACTCAAAAACTCCTTGATAGTCTTGAACTAGAATAGTTAAACCCTCTTCCCTCAGTGGTGGTTCAGCCAACAATCGACAGCTAAATCCCTGGACCAAATCATGAGCCTCAACCCTCAGTGTGTTGATATTTGATCTGGTTATGTGATTAGTTACTGAATGTGTTCATCCTCTTTTGGAATACCTGTGTTGTCGAACATGGTATCAGATCCTCTTTGAAGACTCGCTCCTGTTGTAGATCGAGATCGTGAAGCCGAGTTGCATCATCTCCATTTTCTGGCACTTTCGTACATTTATGGGCTGAGAGGATTATTCCATTGCATCTGGAGCACTTGTTTCATTCAAGAACACTTTTCGTTTCACTCGAAAAGGTTTCTGTTTGCCCAAGATACGGCCATTACAGTCGGATATGGAGGTATAAAGCCTGAATACGCATTTTTTAAATTTCTGCAAAGTTTTATTTTGATTTTATTTCGGTTTGTATTTTTTATTTCCGAGTTGCTAATATTTTAGATCTACATATGATCTTTGACCCGTGCCCTGTACGATCTCGGCAAATCAGAAACAAATAGGAAAAGGTGCATCTTTCGGGTAAGCTAACCGAGATCTAACCCTTGTTGTCATCGAGAAGCGAAATTTTTTTCTTGTGTGAAAATAGTTTTTTTTAGCATGCTCTCCAAGGTCGTCAACAACAACAACACCAATCCTCCTTCTAAACATTACAATATGTTTTGTTAGACCATTTGGTTAAAACTTTCCTTATTAAGTAAGAGGTCTTGAGTTCAAGTCTCTCTTTTGTTACTTTTTGTGAAAAAAAATCCATGCTAAAAATTGTAAAGTGCATTTCACTTCAAGTATAAAAGTGAATCACTATAAGTAGCTTTATATTTTATTTTACAGTTATTTATTTTGCATGCAACTTTTCTGTTATAAGGTAACTTCATTGTAAAAGTGATCCCCACTTCTCTTTATAAAAGTGATCCCCACTTCTCTTTATAAAAGTGGGTCACTTCATAAAGTAGCTTACACTATCACATGGTTATTTGATTACCATTTATGCATTTTTTTTAAAAGGGCATAACTCTCACATTGGAAGTCTGTTTTCAGTGCCTTTTTTTTTTTAAATCCACATAACTTTTCGAGATCTTTCCATCCAGATCATTAGTTTCAATTTTTAAATCCACATTATCTGCATATTTAATATGGATTCTACAAGTGATGTCTTGCTTACCAGCAACAACTACTTCCAATGGAAATCCCATATGGAAGATTTATTAAGAAGTAAAGGCATGTATCAAATTACCTTGGGAAAGGAAACAACACCCACCGATGATGATAATAAAGCCAAATGGGATAATAGGAATGACAAAGAACGTGGACTAATCGGAATGTCCATCTCTCCTAATTTAAGGTACCACCTTCAAGGAATTGATGACCCCGAAGAAGCTTGGAACACAATTGAATCTATGTTTGGTAAACTCAATATTATTTGAGCACAACAGTTAGAAAATCAAATACTGACCTTGAGTCCAAGTGATTTTTCTTGCCTTTGAGACTATCTATCTAAGTTTAAAACACTCAGAATTTTATGTGAAGAATGTAAGATAAAAATGGAGGAAGAGCGTTGCATATATCTTATTATTTCTAAGCTAGGTAGTACATATTCTATGTTTGTATCTACCTTTTATGCCATGAGAGAGGCTCTAGGGAAAGCTTATGAAAAACTCACTCTTGAGTCCTTTTGTGCTTCTTTGATTAGAGAGGAAGATAAGCTTGTACAACTTGAAGTGATCAACACTGTAGGTACCTCCAACAAAGCCTTAGTTGCCCAGCAGAAAGATAAACCCAAGTATCCCAAGAAGCAACATCCTCGCTACAACAACAAACAACATAAGGGTCCCAAACCCGCTCAGACA
>JZKD02S1072324.1:27539-52360 GCA_000966675.3 Picea glauca | reverse complement strand
TTATTCTGAAGATGTCAAAGGTTACAGACTTCTTCAATCACATTGTAATGAAATTATTATTAGAAGAGATGTTAAATTTGATGAAAATCTCTTGGCTTGCGAGCCTAATTCGGCGATTGTGCCTTCTTCGGCCTGCGAGCCATCTTAAGCATTTGTGCCTTCTTATGATCTGGTTTCTTCTTCAGATGATGACAGTGAGGATGAAAATCCACCTTCGCCTACTCACCCTCCTCCAGATGAGTCCTTTGAACCTAAACCAGCACTAGCTCTACCGCTTCCTCGATGGGTCCATTAAACACGAGAAGCAGCTGGTGATCTTGTCAGTGATCCTTCATATCAGCGTCAGACACATTCACAGTTCCAGCGAGCCTCTTCTCTTTTGGCTCAAGTTTCATAAACTCGTGATCCAGAGACATTTGCAGAAACTTCAGGTCATCCAGATTGGGATACAACAATGAATGAAGAGTATCGTTCTTTAATGGAAAACGATACTTGGGATTTTGTACCTCTTCCAAAAGGAAGAAAACTTGTTAGATGCAAATGGGTCTACACAATTAAGTATGCATCAAATGGAAGTGTTGAAAGACACAAGGCTCGGTTAGTTTCCAAAGGATTTTCCCAAGTTGAAGGAATTGACTATAATGAAACATTTGCCCCTGTAGAAAAAATGAATTCCATCCGCCTTGTTTTTGCCCTTGCTACCTCACATAAATGGGAGGTCCATCAGATCAATGTTAAATCCGCCTTCTTGCACGAAGATTTGCAAGAATAAATCTACATGGAACAACCTCTTGGCTATGTCCAGAATGACTCTAGCCTTGTTTGTCGCCTCAAGAAATCTTTTTATGGTCTCAAGCAAGCTCCCCGAGCTTGGTATGCCAAAATGGATAGCTTTCTTATTGCCACCGGATTCTTTAGATGCCATTTTGATCCTAATGTCTATACCAAGAAAGTAGGAAGCCATCTCATAATCCTTGTCCTTTATGTTGGTGACCTTATCCTTACTGGTAGTGACTCAAAACTTTTAAACCATGTGAAAACCAGCCTTAAGAAGAAATTTGAAATGATAGGCATAGGCTTTTTGAACTATTTCCTTGGCCTCCAAGTTTTGCAAACCAATGAAGGAATTTTTCTTTCCCAGTCTAAGTATGATTATGACCTTCTTCGTCACTTTCACATGGACGATTGTAAACCAACCCCTTCTCCCTTCCAGTCTGAAGTGAAGATTTCTGCCACCTGTACTTCTCCTGAAGTTGATGCCACCCTGTATCATCAGTTAGTTGGTAGCCTCTTATACTTGACTCATACCCGTCCTGATCTTTCCTTTGATGTTGGTCTTGTTGCCAGATATATGCAAACACCCCATGAAAGCCATTAGAAAGCATCTAAAATGATACTTCTCTATGTTCGTGGTACAGTTCAGTTCGGGATACATTACAGTTTAGTGGGGACTCCCTTATTGGTTGGTTTCACTGATTCAGATTGGGTCGTCGACCCAGATGATCGGAAGTCTACTGCAAGTTATGTTTTCAGCCTTGGTTTAGGACCTGTCACTTGGGCCTGTAAGAAACAACAGGCTATTGCACTTTCTTCAGCAGAAGCAGAGTACCGAGCAGCGGTAAATGCAACTCAGGAAGCTCTATGGCTTCGACAGATCCTTTTAGAGTTTGGATTCCGACACCCGCATTCGACCAGCCTTTGGTGTGACAATCAGAGTGCCATCAAGCTCGCCAAAGACCCAGTTCAACATTAGCGCAACAAACACATCAAGCTACACATGCACTTCATCAGAAAGCTCATTCATGATTAAGTTATTGAAGTGCTCTTTTGCCCTACAGAAGATCAAGTTGCAGACATTTTCACAAAGTCTCTTACAGAAGCGAAGTTTTCCAAAATTCGATCTATGTTAGGAGTTCGAGAAGTTGTCATTAAGGGGGGATAGGCTCTAATGCCTCCTTCCTTCTCCTATTGTGTCACTATTGTAAATCCTTCAATCCTATCCCAAGTTTTTCTTAAGGGGGGATGTTAGGATGTTTAGACACTTAGGAGTTAGTAAGATCTACTTGGTCTATTGTGTCGTTAGGTAAAAGTGTGTTTTATAGTGTGTTTCTTTAGTATGCATTAGTATGCATTTGTAGTTAGGAAATCCGACGGTCACGATATGTTCCCGACATAGAGTGATCTGACGGTTCATACTCTCATCGATTTTAACAGCCATTGATATGTGGCTTAACACCCGATTATTCCATGATCTATATTTAAAGAGCATGGAGGGTCATTTGCCAATGATCGATTGTGAGAAACTCTCTTGTAAAACCTCTCTGTAATCTTTTTCTTTGCATTAATAAACTGCTCCAAGTGGTCGCATTGGTTGGGGCCATGGATGTTTCCCCATAGGGGTTTTACCACGTGAAAACATCGGTGTGTTGATCTTTGATCTGGTTATGTGAGTGGTTATTGAATGTGTTCTTCCTCTATTGGAATACTTGTGTTATCGAACAAGAACTTAGTCAGCAAGGTCTACTACAGCAGCAATGGGATGGAAGGATATGGAACATGCAATACCTATTCTTCATCCATTACCCTCCATTACTACAGAGACTGCTACACAAGAACCAGTCCCCTCATATGACATGGTTGTTACACAAGAATTAGTTGCCCAGGAAGAGACTGTTCATCAAGATACTGCCATCCCTAACTTAGTTGTTACACAAGAACCAGCTATCCAGGCAAAGACTATTCCAAAAGAATTAGTCAGGCTAGAATCAACTGTTGCACCGGAACAAGTCCTGGGTGTATCTACCACACAAGAACCAGTTACAAAAAATTGGGAGGATGTGCCACTTGCTCAACTTTTTGCTCAAATTGAGAAGAAGATCCAAGACACAGCAAATTCCAGGATTACTAAACTATTAAAAGAAAATGACAGCCTCAAAACAGAGTTGGCTTCCTTAAGGGATGAATTACAGGTGGCTCGTCAGAACAATCTAGAGGGGATAGCCTTAGACATATTATCACTTAGAAAATTTGTTATGGACCAACATAGAGAGCTCATGTGCTTTGAATGTGGTGATATCTATTTTGAGGCAGGCTATAAAATAGTAAAAGTACCAGTCACTGACCAGCCTGAAGAACCAGTCAACCTCTCAGTTAAAACAGAATTTGACCTTATTGCTCCATAAGAACCAGTAAGAAAGAGGAGATCCCTACGTAATAAAGTAGTTGTTAGTTCACCAGCAGCTCAAACACAATAACTTCTATTGCACTCTATTCTTAAAGACAAGGCAAGCAGGACAAATTTTTGAGCTAACAGATATTGGGGGTACATACAGTTTTGCATACAAGTACTTAATGAATTGTCTTAGCAGTTTACATGGGAGGATTCGTCTCCCTACTTCAGATTCAGTAACAGGTTTGAAAGTGTTTTTTCATGAGGACATGCAATGTCTTCAGTTGGGGGGCATGTTAGGACCCAAAAATGTCCCTTTTTCACTATATCTTTTACCCTTTCAAACTTATCATTCCTATGTTAAATGTCTATTTTAATACTGCCAAGACCCTTTTTCCCAAGGTATGAGTCATTAATCTTGCTTTGATATTCTTATTTATTTAACACATTTGATTAGTATTATTTCTCATATTTTACCCATAAATGTGCAACTAATGATCAAAATATGTAGAACAGCCAAGACTTAAAGAAAGATCATTGTTGTTACACCAATTGTTACAGTTGTGTGTTGGTCTTGCATGTTGTTACACAACTACAACAACTGGGCACTTTTCTGGAAGCTGTCACACTTGCTGCAATAAACGCCCACTTATCCTGGAAGCTATTACACCAACTGCAACATATGCACACCAATCCTAAAAGTTGTTACACTCGCTGCAACAGATGGCCACCAATCCTGAAAGTTGAAACCTGAAGAATGATCTTATTTTGTTACACATTCTAGCTCACGCTGATTCTTTGTTCAGATTTGATGAATATGACATATCTCTTGTATCTTATGAACAGCTTGAGAATTTGGGATTCTCAAGGCTGTTCTGAGTCCATTTTGAACTAAATGACATTGTCTTTAAATAGCAGAGCCTTTGTAATCATTAAGAATGGATATTAGCTGTGGAATTGTGAAGGAAAGTGAAGCAACTTGTAATTGAACAATTTTGGTGATTTTAATAAAGAAGGCAACTTGAGTTTCTCCAACCTACTATGATCTCTTTGAGTGGATTCAGTGAGAGGGAAAGGGCCCACCTTCCTCACAGACTCCCCTCTGTTTTTTTGTTTTAGATTAGCTACTCCGATTTATGTGAATAACCTGTTAGCATTCTTAGATCATAATTGTTGTTACAATTCAGTTCCTTCCTATCAAATGCGCATCAGTGTGTCTCATGAGAATCAGAAGTCAAGTGTTGTATACTGCTGGAGAATTGTCTTTCTGTACTAGATAAAACTTTGCTTTCAACAATAAGTAATTAGAAGTGTGAATTTACTCCCTAAAACTAAAGTAGATTTCCTTTCTGCAATTAGCATATAATTCCTTCCTGCAAGGATAAAATAGAAAATCAGAATAAGATAGATAAGTCAGGGTTCTTATACACTCATCAATCTAGATTTCAATTAAGAAAGTGAGATTTCAATCCTTCCACAATAGATTAGAACTCCAACTGTGTCAACAACTTGTGCTAGTGTTTAGTTTTCCAAAACTCTATTTTCTTTCAATACTGCAACTTGATTAATGTTGCTTTCATCAATCTAGCATAGACTGTGCACAATTATCTTGCAATAACAAAACTTCCCTAGGTTTGACAATTTATATTTGAACACCTTAATTATCTATTTATTTAGACAATTAAAGTGCCCAACAGTGGCTTAAGGCATAAGGACAGAAAATAATGTATATGTGTTGAAGGAAGATAAAGAAGAGTGTCATCTAAGAAAACATGATGAAAGTTGGTTATGGCATAGGATACTTTGACATATAAACTTTGACCACTTAATCAAGTTCAAAAATCTTGAGGCAGTAAAGGATCTTCCAAGAATATCAAAGCCACAAGACTCTGTATGTAAACCCTGCCAAGTAGGAAAGCTAACCA
The DNA here is from genome assembly GCA_000966675.3 of Picea glauca. Lineage (NCBI taxonomy): Eukaryota > Viridiplantae > Streptophyta > Pinopsida > Pinales > Pinaceae > Picea > Picea glauca. The sequence goes on along the minus strand of JZKD02S1072324.1, from coordinate 47,266 downwards.
GGACACAGTTTAAATTCAAGAGCTCTACTTCAACAGAGAAACCACTCCAATTGGTTCATATGGATTTATGTGGACCATCAAGACAAGAAGGCACACGGAAGGAAAACTACTTTATGTTGATCATTGATTATTACTCCATACTTACTTAGGTTGCTTTTCTCAAAGAAAAAGCTAAAGCATTTGAGAAATTTAAAATATTTAAGGCTTTAACTGAGAATCAAACAGGCAAGAGGTTAAAGGCAGTAAGATCAGACCGAGGAGGAGAATTTATGTCAATTGAGTTCAAGTAATTCTGTGATAAACATGGGATCAAGAGAGAATATACAATCCCAAGAAATCCACAACAAAATGGAGTAGTTGAGAGGCAAAACAGAACAGTTCAGCAAATGGCCAGGTCAATGATGAATGAGAAGAACATTTGTTAAACTTATTGAGTAGAAGCAATACACACAGCAGTCCATATTCTTAACAAGGCCCACCTTAGACCACATAGTGACAAGACACCTTATGAACTATGGTATGGAAGACATGCTTCAATCAAACACTTCAAAGTCTTTGGGAGTAAGTGCTACATAAAGAATAATAATGAAAATCTTGGCAAGTATGATGAAAGGGTTGTTGAAGGCATCTTCTTAGGATATGCTACCAATAGTAAAGCATATAGATGCTTTAATAAAAGATTGCATAAATTAGTTGATTGCATTTATTTAAAGGTTTATGAAGGAGTCCCAGAAAGAGAGGTGAGCAATATTGAGCCTACTACAGAGGACATAGCTGAAACGAAAGATGAACAGGACCAAGAATCATAGGGAGAAGAGACACCCAGATAAGAAGAGTCAGGACAACAATCAACATCAAATCCTTCCTCCATAATTACTCAAAAGAATCATCCTAAAAGTCATATAATTGGTGAGAAATACAAAGGTGTACAAACCAGGAGAAGGATAATCAAATACACCGAGCAATCACATATGGCCTTCATATCCATGGTGGAACCCAAGAACTTCAATGAAGCCAGTGAAGATGTAAATTGGTTAAAATCAATGAATGAGGATCTGGAAAAGATTGAAAATAATGACACCTGGGAACTCATTCCTAGGCCAACAAATAAAAATGTAATAGGATCCAAATGGGTCTACAAAAATAAGATGAATGAGAAAGGAAATATTGTAAGAAATAATGCTAGATTGGTCTACGAAGGATATGCTCAAATAGAAGGATTGGACTTTGATGAAACATTTACGCCTGTAGCAAGATTAGAAGCTATTATAATGTTTCTTGCCTATGCTTGTCATAAACAGTTTAAAGTCTATCAAATGGATGTCAAGTCAGCTTTTCTAAATGGAGATCTAAAAGAAGAAGTTTATATGGAACATCCAGAGGGTTTCCCACTGTCAGATAAACCTGACTTTGTCTGCAAGATGAAGAAAGCCTTATATGGGCTGAAACAAGCTCCTCGTGCCTGGTATCATAGACTAGATACGTATCTACAAGACAAAGGGTTCAAGAGAGGAAAACTTGACAACAATCTATATATCAAAATAGAGGGTAATGATCTGCTCATTGTGTTGGTCTATTTAGATGACATCATCTTCGGTAGTAATAATGCTTCATTGGTAAAATGGTTTTCTTCTGCCATGCAGTCTGAATTTGAAATGTCTATGATAGGGGAACTGCCATTTTTTCTTGGCCTACAAATTACTTCGAGGTCTAAAGGAATATTTCTTTCTCAAGAAAAATATCTAAGAGAAATGTTGAAAAGGTTTCAAATGGAAGATTCTAAACCTATGAGCACACCTATGGTCACTGGATGTAATCTAAGCAAGGATGATGATTCACCTAATGTTGATCAGAGTTCATATAGGTCTATGATAGGCAGCCTATTGTACATCACAGCATCCCGTCCAAACATAGTGCATGTTGTTGGCATGGTAGGAAGGTATCAGGTTGCACCTAAACAGAGTCATTTGTTAGTTGTCAAAAGAATATTCAGAGACTTGAAAGGAACAATGGACTATGGCCTATGGTATTCTATAAATCAAAATTTTCAACTATCGGTTTATTCAGATGTTGATTGGGTTAACTGCGTGGATGAAAGGAAAAGCACGAGTGGAGGTGCATTCTTCTTAGGATATTCCCTTGTATCATGGTTGAGCAAGAAGCAAGGTTCCATTTCCTTATCAACTACAAAAGTTGAATACATTGCAGCTGCCACATGCTGTACCCAAGTATTGTGGATGATTCAGACACTTGCAGACATGGAGGTAAAATATATTGCACCGATCCCAATTCATTATGATAATACCAGTGAAATCAGTCTGTCAAAGAACCCTGTATTTCACTCCATGAACAAGCATATACCCATCAAATATCACTTCTTGAGGGAACATGTGACCAACACTGTTGTTGCTTTGCATTATATTCCATCCAAAGAACAGATTGTTGATATATTCACTAAACCACTTGCAAAAGCTCAGTTTGAGTATCTACACCATAAGTTGGGCGTGACCCATTATCAACCTAAGAGGGTCCATCCTGTCAGGGGGAGTATGTATTGGTTGAATATATGATACCTCCGACAAGTACTACAACATCTCAGGGGGAGCATGTTTTCTTTGACATTGATGTCAAAGGGGGAGAAAAGGTGTGGTTTGGATGCTATAGTTGGGGAATAGTGCAGCCTTTAGGGTTGCCATCAATGCCAAAGGGGGAGATTGTTGGCATGTTTATAGGAAGAGTGTGCTTGTCATTGATGGCAAGATCAGAGTGTGCATCGATGGAAAAATAGGAACATAGATCAAATCTCAGTGAAGAAGCAAACAATATGCAGAGATCAAAGCTGAGGAGAGATAGCATTATGAGATGCGCAGACGAGATCCCATACATCAAGGCTCAAAACAAGAATGTTCAAAACCCCCACCTAAGAGAAGTAGCAACAAAAAACATATCTTTGGAAAGTGTAAAACAATTAGTTTAAAACATGTACCTAACTGGTCAAAGTTGGTGAGTACTAAAGTGTGAAATCCATATGTTACAAAACACTAAACCCATAAGTTGAAATCACTATTAGATGAACCCCGGGACAAATAAAAAAATGACACAATTCACTCAAAGCGTAGAATATCAACAAAGGTAGTAGCACCTCCAAAATGGATAAAGTAGACAAAGATTCGATCAAGCCAAAAGATACAACCCCTCATAAGTGATAATGATAACATCTCAAGGGAATGAAGAGGAAACAACTCAAACCCAAAAAGAGAAACAACACCTTTGAACAACTTAAAGGAAGTTACACAACCGGTTTACTTTGCCTTCACTAGTCTCACTCCATTATATTGAGTGGAAAAAATGTTAGAAATAAAAACGAAAATTTTCAAAACCCCCACCTAAGAGAAGTAGCAACAAAAAAACATATATTTGGAAAGTGTAAAACAATTAGTTTAAAACATGTACATGGTCAAAATTATAATTAAATACTTCAAACTCAATAAATTTGTATAAAAAAATGAATATCAAACTTCCAATATAATTTGTGGATGTCAAAGATAGAAAACTAAACCCCAAAAAAGTAATACATATAAATTCTTTTTGGATAATAATAATTCAATTTATATCAAAAAAAATACTTAAAAAGGTTATAAGCACATTTACTAAATTGATGAGGTTGATTAAGTATTGAGCTTTTACCAAAATTCCTCAATTAATTGATGAAGTTAATAAAGTAATAAGTTTTTAACAAAAAGTCATTTTGAATAAAAATAAGATTACCATATATTATAACAACAACATTTACTTCATTAAACGTTAATTAAGTATTGAATTTGTTGGAATACTGAGAGGGGAGGTGAATCGGTAATAGAGCAATTCAATCATTTTTAACCACAATATGCAAGTGTTATATCAATGTAGCATTATCATCCAATAGTTGCAAAGTAAATAAACAATGAACAAATGAGCAATCTTACACATTCATAGTACACCAGTGTTTTTACGTGGAAACCCAAAGCGGGAGAAAACCATGACATACTTTTTCTTATATGTCTTTAAGAATTACATTCATAGGAAGCACCAACTTCCTTTGTTTTCCAGTTGCAACTAGAAGGAGGCTCCAACCCCCTAGTTTCTTAGTATACAACCTGAGGGAAGCTCCAGCTCCCCAATTCTCTAGCTACAACCTCCTATGTTCTCTGGCTACAACCAGAAGGTGGCTACAACCACCTGTCCTTGCCCCATCCAACCGCCCTAACGTAGAAGTAGAATGATGGAACCACTATCACACTATGATTGCGAGATATACTGTAGTAAACCTTCCCTCTAAAATTCGACTTAGATATCCTTTGGTTACCTGAGTCACTTATAGATATTCAATATGCTCAAGTGTGATTAAAATGAAAGAGCCTTGCCTCTTATTTATACTTTCATGTAGCTTCCTCAAAGGGTTACCTTTTGACCATCTTAACCCACTTTCCTTATTTTAGGGTTAACCTACTTCTAACCACTTGTTCTCTTAGTAATTTCCCCATTAAATTTATTATTTAAATAATTTATTTTGTATTCACTTTGACTTATAGTACACTCATCACTTCAATTTACCTCAAGGGGTTACCTTCTAACCATCTTAAACCACTTTACTTATTTTAGGGCTGACCCACTTCTAAATGACTTATGAGGGTTCTCCAACTTCACACGGCCATAACTCTCTAACCGTGGGGAGTTATGTGACGTTCCACATACCACCGGAAATGGAATGACATTTACTATCCATATATAATAGTCTTACATGAAAATATATCAAAACTCGTATCATTATCCATCAAACAAACTTGGGTCCATTACCCAAACCTGGGCTCTCCAACTTCACATGGCCATAACTCTCTAACTGTGAGGAGTTATGTGATGTTCCACATACCACCGGAAATGGCATGACATGTACTACCCATCTAGAATATTCTTACCTTAAAATATATTAAAACTCATACCATTATACATCAAACAAACTTGGGTCCATTACCCAAACCTTTGTGCTACCGAAATTCGCTATCGGACTTTCTCTAAGGGTTGACATCAATCACTAACGGTTGACATCAATCTATAGTATCACTCTACAATGGTTGACATCAATGAAAACCAACAATCCATACCAACTATCCATCAACATAATCCAATTGTCTGATAATCTCCCCTTTAGGCATTGATGGCAACACGAACATTGATGCCAACACTTAGTTATGATAACATTCATGCTTATACTCCTCATCAATGTTTCTATATCTCCCACTTTGACATCAATGGCAAAGGGTATCTCCCTTTGGGTCTGCTCCCCCTGACTGAACTCTCCTTGGGGTTTCTCCCCTTGTCTACATGACTTTGATTTTTGTGTGTGTTTATAATTCTTTGATTACTCTCTCTCCCTTCATATGAATAATATCTGCCCCCTTTGAAAAAGGGTATCACTCTGAAGTCATATCGCTCATTCTTCCCTTGTGACAATCGCTCTCCTTGGAAACATTCCTCTAGGTTCTCTCTCCAAGAATTTACCTTTGCATATGATAAATATCTCCCCCTTTATCATCAATGGCAATGGTATCTTTCCATTCGGGGTTGCTCCCCCTAACGGGACCCTTCCTGAAATTGATCTCCCAACCTGAATTGTCCTATTTATGGTGCTTCCTTGTGTACATCTAAGAAATATAAGATAATCATTCAAAAACATTCATTTTGGAGTAGAAATTACTCCTATTATCTCGCGAAGATACTCAAAGGCTTCCCGTGGAAGCGATTTTGTAAAGATGTCTCCTAGTGTTCTTTTGTGCCCACATATTCAACTATGATGTTCTTCTCTGTAAAATGTTCCCCTAGAAAGTGATACTTGATTGGAATGTGCTTTGTCTTGGAGTGCATCATCGGGTTCTTTGAGATATTGAAGGTGCTTGTAATATCACAATTGATTGGAATGAGATCATCATACTCAACCTGTATATCTGTCAGAGTTTGTTTCATCCATAGAACCTTTGTACAACATTTTGTTGATGCAATATACTATGCCTCAGTTGTAGATAAGGATATTGATGATTGTTTCTTACTTATCCATGATACTAAACACTCACCCAAGTAGAACGTTTCTCCACTGGTGCTTTGTTGGTCATCAATGCAACCTACCCAATTTGCATCTCTCTAGGCAATAAGTGATAGATCCTTTCCTTTTGGATACCATAATCCAAACTCTTATGTTCCTTTGAGATATTTGAAAATCCTCTTTACTGCTAATACATGTGATTCCTTTGGTGCTTCTTGAAATCATGCCACATGTCCAACTGCCTACATTACATCTGATCTGGATGTTGTCACATATAGTAAGATACCATTCATTGACCTGTATTGCCTCTGGTCTGTAGACTTTGAATCATTATCTTTGCTCAACTTGCAATTGGTTTGCATAGGAGTGGTAACTAGTTTGCAATCTTCCATTCCGAACATCTTTAGCATTACTCTGATATACTTAGTTTGAGAAATAAAAATTCCTTGGTTTCTTTGACATATCTAAAGACCTGGAAAGAAGGATAGTTCTCCGAGTAATGACATTTGAAATTCATTATGCATGTCCTTTACAAATTTTTGGCTTAACTTGTCATTAGTACTTCCAAAAACAATATCATCAACATAAATTTCAATTAATAAAATACTACCTTGAGTTACCTTGATGTAGAGGTTGTTGTTTGCACTTCCTTTGCATAGCTCGTAGGGAGTTTTGTCATTGTTGTTTCTGAGCATTACTATGTTTACTCAAACTCTGCAAGATGCTCATAAGATGATTCTTTGGTATTTCTCAGCTACCGCATAGACTCCCCCTGTCTATTATTCATATAATCTGGGAGTCTCTAAGTCAGATGGCTTAGAAAAATTATTTCTCTGATGTGTATTCATCATCATCTTCATTAGTAGATTCATCATCTCTCTGAGCTCTGAATTCTTTCCTTCTGTCTGCAGATTCATCTCTCACTACAGTGCCTGAAAGTAAAATCTCTTGAACCTGGTCCTTATTTACCTGTCCTTATTTTCTTTCAGTTATTTTCCAAACCTTTCTATATACCTCATCTTTCCTTTTCTTTGTAGAATTTTCTTCATCTTGTTTTATTTCCAGTCTTGCAATCTCTGGGACCTGGTCTTTGTTCACTTGTTATTCATGTTTTGAACAACCACTATCAACATACCAACCAAACTTCTTCTGCTTAGCTTTTAGAGCGAGTGTGCATTCTTCATTGCTATATTGATTCTTCTTTCTTATCCATGTTTTTTTATGAGGCTCATGTCTATGTCTGTTGTTGTTTTGTTGTGGATCTCTAGGAGGGATTGTCATTCTACAATATTTGGCCATGTGTCCAAAGTTATTGCACTTGTAGCATTCCACTTCAGTGCTCAATGATTCAAACATGTTGTATCTTCTTCTTTGTGTTTCACTAGACATTCTTGGATAACCAATTTGTGTATGTCTTACAAAGTTGTTTATGTTCCTTCTATTATCTCTGCAACTTACAGCTTTATGTCCAAAATTATTGCATCCATAACATAAACCAAAAAATAAAGTTTGATACCTGGGAGTTGAAGATCTTTTGAAAGAAGTTACTCTTATGAATCCTTCTTCTTCCTGAGGCTTATTTGTTTCCGTCGGTCGTTGATTCTGAAATCTGAATCTTCTCGGTGGAGGATTGTCCTTGTAATCTTCCTTGTAGGTCTTCCTATCCCCTTTGATTGTTTCTACATAACTTTTTCAATATGTTTCTTGTTTTGTTGAATCGGATCTTGATCCCTTTTCTGTCTGATTGTATCCAAGTTCAAACTTGTCATGATTAGGCCTTTGACTATTGATAATTTCATCCAAAACTTTTGAGTTGTTCTACAAATTTTTCTTTTGAAGATCTTTTTTCAATGTGACAATCTTTGCTTCCAAATTTCCAATGATCTTGTCTCTTTCTTCTAACTGTTCTTTGAGTGCTTCTTTAATTCTTTTATATTCCTCTATTTGAACCTTCAATTCCATGATGATTTTCTCTAGTTCTTGAGTGTCTTCCTTCTTGTCTAGTTCTACTTGTAGCTTCTTGTTTTTCCTCTTTTCTCTTCTTATAACTTCTATGGAAGTCAACAATTATTTTCGGTAGTCAACTTCTGCCTCTTCATATTCTTCTTATTTGTCTTCTTTATCAGAGTCTTCTATTGCCATGAATAGAACTCTTTATGTATCACTTTCACAGACTTCATCTTCATCTAATGAAGAGATGTCTTCTTTGGTGCATAAGCTTTTCTTGAAAACTTTATCTATGGTTCCTTTACCTTTATATGTTTTTTTGCTATTTGAGTAATCTTCATCATTCCCCTTATTTTTCTTGTGAGGACATTTGTTAGCAAAATAACCAATACCATCACAATTAAAACAAATCAATGGAAGCTTACCTTTATATCTGTCGTTGGTTCCCTTGTTCAATCTCTTGACAAAATTGGCCATTTCTTCATCATCTCCCGAGATGTCACTATTTCTCATATGTTCTTTTTCTTTTTGATTTCCCTTTTGCTTTGACATTTTGGATGCTTTGAAAGTTGTTTCTTTTATATCTGGATTTTCTTGTTGAGTTCTCATTTCATATGTTGTGAAGATTCCATGTAGTTCGTCCATGCTTATTGAGTCTAGATCTGCTCTTTCTTCTAGTGTTGATATCTTATGATCAAATCTCATAGGAAGAGATCTTAGTACCTTTTGAACAATTACAGATTCTTTAATTTCTTGTCCCAATCCTATGATTGCATTTACTGTTTTATCGAATCGTAAGAAGTAAGCTACAATATTCTCATCTTCCTTCGTCTTTAGTTGTTTGAACTAACCTCTGTAAGTTTGAAGCTTTGTTTCTTTGACTTTTGAATCTCCTTTATAAATATTTTTAAGTTTGCCCCAAATCTCTTTAGTGGATTTACAATGCATAACTTTGGTGTATACCAATTCACCAAGACCATTCAAAAGTGCATTTGTGGCTTTGGAATTATTTTGATCGAGTTTTATTGCTCTTTCACTTGTTGGCGGAACTGCTAGTTCTTTGCATCCATCTACTACATATTGCCAAATTTCAAATCAATGTGCCTATATATATGTCTTCATCCTTCTACTCTAGAATGCAAACTTTTGTCCATCAAGTTGTGGTATTCCATGTTTGTACATGTTGTTGCTCTCCATGATCTACCTTTCAGTTGTTAAACTGATTCTGGAAGGCACATACTCTGATACCAATCGTTGAATTACTGAGAGGGGGGGGGGGGTGTATCAATAATAGAGCAATTCAATCTTTTTTAACCATGATATGCAAGTGTTATATCAATGTAGCATTATCATCCAATAGTTGTTGAGTAAATAAACAATGAGCAAATGAGCAATAATACACAATACACCAGTGTTTTTATGTGGAAACCCAAAGCGGGACAAAACCACAGAATGCTTTTTATTATATGTCTTTAAGAATTACATTCATTAGAAGTAACAACTTCCTTTGTTTTCCATATGCAACTGGAAGGAGGTTCCAACCCCCTAGTTTCTCAGGCTACAACCCGAGGGAAGCTCCAACTCCCCAATTCTTTGGCTACAACCAGAAGGAACCCCCTATGTTCTCCGGCTACAACCGGAAGGTGGCTACAACCACTTGTCCTTGCCCCGTCCAACCGCCCTAACATAGAAGTAGAATGATGGAACCACTGTCACACTATCACTGTGAGATATACTGTTGTAAACATGCACCAATCAACATGCACCAAACAACCTGTACCAATAACCTCAACCATGCATCAACCTGTACCTCAACCTGTAACCAACACCTACAATCAACAAGTGCATCAAACATACACCAACCTAAACCCAACCACCTGTAAACCACTTCCACAATAAACACAAGCAACAATCATGCACCAACCTGTACCTCAACCTGTACCATGAACAAGTGCATCAACCACGCACCAACCTGTACCTCAACCTATACCATGAACAAGTGCATCAACCATGCACCAATCTGTACTTCAACCTGTACCATGACCAAGTGCATCAACCATGCACCAAACCTATACCAATCATGTATCAATTACTCATCAACTATGACTCATCAAGATGTACCAACATCATCAACTATACACCTCATGTATGTGTCAACTCATCACCTACTTGTCTCAACCATGTACCTCAACCAAACACCCTCATCAATTTCATCATCCAAATCTGATTTGTAACTCTATAATAGACCTGGTGTGTAAGATCACATACCTGCAAACCCTCCTTAACTTTGACAACAAGAGACTAGCATTTTCATCAAACTTTACGTTAGTCTCACATGACTAGTTTTGGATTAGTCAACAACCCTAACTTGAAATAATAATAACTATGTACCTGTAATGAATAAAGATCTAAAAATAGTACACAATGTTCTTCAGTGTGTTTTATGAAATTCCTCCAGGTGTCACTACTTGGAACCTCTCGAAAAAAGAGTTATAACAAAAATGGCATACCTTGTTAAATTTTGGCTTATTTTAGAGAGCGGACTTGTAGAGCGTGTCCCGCACAGAATATTTGTTGTATGGATATGAAAATTGTACACAACATACTACAAACTTTACTCTAACCAACACATTTGATCTTACTGAATTTGGATCTATTATGAAAAAGTTATGGCGTTTTTACCCAAAACACATGTTTTAGACTAGTTTCGGGACTAGCCACAAACCATATTTTCCATAGAGTTTAAATCCAACAATACAAAGACCCACAAGCTAAAATTTGTACCACAACTACTTGGATATGTTTCCTCAATGGCCTCTCAATTTCATGGTCTGGATCATTCTAGAAAAAAAATTATTGTGAAAATGGTGAGATGACCTATAAATAGCATACCTTAGAAAACATCATCAAAAGAATTTATCCTCGCTTGAATTTCAACCTTCTTTACTTCACCTTCCCTCTGAAATTTGGCTTAGATATCATTTGGTTACCTCAGTCACTTATAGATATTCAATATGCTCAAGTGTGATTAAAATGAGAGAGCCTTGTCTCTTATTTATACTTTCATGTAGCTTCCTCAAGGGGTTACCTTTTGACCATCTTAACCCACTTTCCTTATTTTAGGGTTAACCTACTTCTAACCACTTGTTCACTTAGTAATTTATCCATTAACTTTATTATTTAAATAATTTATTTTGTATCACTTTGACTTATAGTACACTCATAACTTCACTTTACCTCAAGGGCTTACCTTCTAACCATCTTAAACCACTTTCCTTATTTTAGGGCTAACCCACTTCTAAATGACTTATGAGGGTTCTCCAACTTCACATGGCCATAACTCTAACCGTGAGGAGTTATGTAACGTTCCATATACCACAAGAAATGGAATGACCTGTATTGTACATATAGAATAGTATTACCTGCAAATGTATCAAAAATCATACCATTATCCATCAAACAAACTTGGGTCCATTACCCAAACCTAGGTTCTCCAACTTCACATGGCCATAACTCTCTAACCATGAGGAATTATGTGACGTTCCACATACCACTGGAAATGAGATGACATGTACTACCGATCTAGAATAGTCTTAACTTAAAATATATTAAAACTCATACCATTATACATCAAACAAACTTGGGTCCATTACCCAAACCTTTGTGCTACCAGAATTCGCTACCGGACTTTCACCAAGGGTTGATATCAATCACTAAGGGTTGACATATATCTACAATATCAATCTAAAATGGTTAATATCAATGACAACCAACAATCCATACCAACTGTCCATCAACCTAAGCCAGTTGTCTGACAATCTCCCCCTTTGACATTGATGGCAACACTTAGTCATGATAACATTCATGCTTATACTCCTCATCAATGTTTCTATATCTCCCCCTTTGACATCAATGGAAAAGGGTATCTCCCTTTGGGTCTTCTTCCCCTGACTGAACTCTTCTTGGGGCTACTCCCTCTGTCTACATGCCTTTAATTTTTCTTTGTGTTTATAATTCTCTGATTACTCTCTCTCCGTTCATATGAATAATATCTCCCCCTTTGACAAAGGATATCACTCTGAAGTGATATCGCTCATTCTTCCCTTGTGACAATCGCTCCCCTTGGAAACATGCCTCTATGCTCTCTCTCCAAGAATTTATCTTTGCATCTGATAAATATCTCCCCCTTTGTCATCAATGGAAAATGTATCTTTCCATCCAGGGTTGCTCCCCCTAACATGACTCTTCCTCAAACTGATCTCCCAACCCGAATTGTCATATTTATGGTGCTTCCTCATGTACATCTAATAGATATAAGATAATTACTCAAAAGCATTCATTTTGGAGTAGAAATTACTCCTAGTCTCTCGCGAAGATACTCAAAGGCTTCCCACGGAAGCGGTTTTGTAAAGATGTCTACCACTTGTTATTTTGTGCCCACATATTAAACTCTGATGTTCTTCTTTGTAACCTGTTCCCCTAGAAAGTGATACTTGATTGGATTGTGCTTCATCTTGGAGTGCATCACCGGGTTCTTTGAGATACTGATGGTGCTTGTATTATCACAATAGAATGGAATGGGATCATCATACTCAAAATGTATATCTGTCAGAGTTTTTTTCATTCGTAGAACCTTTGTAAAACATCATGTTGTTGCAATATACTCTGCCTCGACTGTAGATAAGGACATTGATGATTGTTTCTTGCTTAGACATGATACTAAACACTCACCCAAGTAGAACGTTGCTCCACTGGTGCTTTTCCAGTCATCAATCCAACCTAACCAATCTGCATATGTGTAGGAAATAAGTGATAGATCATTTCCTTTTGGATACCATAATCAAAACTCTTATGTTCCTTTGAGATATATGAAAATCCTCTTTACTGCTAATACATGTGATTCCTTGGGTGTTGCTTGAAATCGTGCCACTTGTCCAACTTCCTACATTACATCTGGTTTGGATGTTGTCACATATAGTAAGCTACCAATCATTGACCTATATTTCCTCTAGTCTGTAGACTTTGAATCATCATCTTTTCTCAACTTGCAACTGGTTGCATAGGAGTGGTAACTAGTTTGCAATCTTCCATTCCGAACCTCTTTAGCATTTCTCTAATATACTTAGTTTGAGAAATAAAAATTCCTTGGTTGCTTTGACGTATCTGAAGACCCAAAAAGAGGATAGTTCTCCGAGTAATGACATTTTAAATTCATTTTGCATGTCCTTTGAAAATTTCTGGCTTAACCTGTCATTAGCACTTTCAAAAACAATTAAAAAAATACTACCTTGAGTTACCTTGATGTAGAGGTTGTTGTCTGCACTTCCTTTCCATAGCTCGTAGGGAGTTTTGTCATTGTTGTTTCTGAACATTACTATGTTTACTCAAACTCTGCAAGATGCTCGTAGGATGGTTCTCTAGTCTATCTCAGCTACCGCATAGACTCCCCCTGTCTATTATTCATATAATTCGGGAGTCTCTAAGCAGGATGGCTCAGAACAATTATTGCTTTGATGTGTATTCATCAACATCTTCATTGGTAGATTCATCATTTCACTGAGCTCTGACTTCTTTCCTTCTATTTGTGGATTCATCTCTCACTATAGTGCTTGAAAGTACAATCTCTTGAACCCGTTCCTTATTTACATGTCTTTCTTTTCTTTTATTTATTTTCCAATCCTTTCTGTATCCCTCATCTTTCCTTTTCTCTCTAGAATTTTCTTAATCTTGTTTTATTTTTAGTCTTGCGATCTCTGGGACCTGGTCTTTGTTCACCTATTCTTCGTTTTTTTAACAACCACTGTCAACATACCAACCATGCTTCTTCTGCTTAGCTTGTAGAGCGAGTGTGCATTCTTCATTGCTATATTGATTCTTCTTTCTTATCCATGTTCTCTTCTGAAGCTCCTGTCTGTGATTGTTGTTGTTTTGTTGTGGTTCTCTAGGAGGGATTGCCATTCTACAATCTTTGGCCATGTGTCCAAAGTTATTGCACTTGTAGCATTCCAGTTCAGTGCTCAATGATTCAAACCTATTGTAGCTTATTCTTTGTGTTTCACTAGACCATCTTGGATAACCATTTTGTGTATGTCTTTCAAAGCTGTTTATGTTCCTGTTATTATCTCTGCAACTTACAACTTTATGTCCAAAATTATTGCATCCATAACATAAACCAAAAAACATAGTTTGATACCTGAGAGTTGAAGATCTTCTGAAAGGAGTTACTCTTATCAATCCTTCTTCTTCCTAGGGCCTATTTGTTTCTGTCGGTCATCGATTCTGAAATATGAATCTTCTCGATGGAGGAGTGTCCCTCTAATCTTCCTTGTAGGTCTTCATATCCCCTTTGATTGTTTCTGCATAACTTTTTCAATATGTTTCTTGTTTTTTTGCTTTGGAGCTTGATCCCTTTTCTGTCTGATTGTATCCAAGTCCCAACTTGTCCTGATTAGGCCTTTGACTGCTGATAATGTCATCCAAAACTTTTGGGTTGTTCTACAAATTTTTCTTTTGAAGATCCTTTCTCAATGTGATAATCTTTGCTTCCAAATTTCCAATGATCATGTCTCTTTCTTCTAATTGTTCTTTGAGTGCTTCTTCAATTCTTTTCTATTCTTCTATTTGAACCTTCAATTCCGTGATGATCTTCTCTAGTTCTTGAGTGTCTTCCTTCTTGTCTAGTTCTACTTGTAGCTTTTTGTTTTTCCTCTTTTCTCTTCTTATAATTTCTATGGAAGTCAACAATTCTTCTCGATAGTCAACTTCTGCCTCTTCATATTTTTCTTCGATGTCTTCTTTATGAGAGTCTTCTACTACCATGAATAGAACTCTTTCTGTCTCACTGTCACTGACTTCATCTTCATTTGATGAGGAGATGTCTTCTTTGGTGCATAAGCTTTTCTTGAAAACTTACTTTGTGGTTCATTTTCCTTTATATGTTTGTTTGTTATTTGAGTAATCTTCATCATTCCCCTTATTTTTATTGTGAGGACATTTGTTAGCAAAATGACCAATACCATCACAATTAAAAAAAATCAATGGAAGCTTATCTTTATATCTGTCATTGGTTCCCTTGTTCAATCTCTATTGGCCATTTCTTCATCATCTTCTGAGATGTCACTGATGCTCCTGTGTTCTTTTTCTTTTTGCTTTGACCTTTTGGATGCTTTGAAAGCTGCTTCTTTTATATTTGGATTTTCCTATTAAGTTCTCATTTCATATGCTGTGAAGATTCCATGTAGTTCATCCATGCTTATTGAGTCTAGATCTGCTCTTTCTTCTAGTGTTGATATCTTAGGATCAAATCTCATAGGAAGAGACCTTAGTACCTTTTGAACAATTACGGATTCTTTAATTTCTTCTCCCAATCCTATGATTGCATTTATTGTTTCATCGACTCGTAAGAAGCAAGCTGCAATATTCTCCTCTTCCTTCATCTTTAGTTGTACAAACTGACCTCTGTAAGTTTGAAGCTTTGTTGCTTTGAATTTTGAATCTCTTTCATAAATATTTTGAAGTTTGTCCCAAATCTCTTTAGCAGATTTACAATGCATAACTTTGGTGTATATCAATTCACCAAGACTATTCAAAAGTGCATTTGTGGCTTTGGAATTATTTTGACCAAGTTTTATTGCTCTTTCACTTGTTGGCGGAACTGTTGTTTCTTTGTATCCATCTACTACAGATTGGAAAATTTCAAATCCGTCTATTTGTATATATGTCTTCATCCTTCCGCTCCATAATGCATATTTCTGTCCATCAAACTGTGGTATTTCATGTTTGTACATGTTGTTGCTCTCCATGATCTACCTTTCAGTAGTTAAACTGATTCTCAAAGGCACTTTCTTTGATACCAATTGTTGGATTACTGAGAGGGGGGGTGAATCAGTAATAGAGCAATTCAATCCTTTTTTACCACAATATGGAAGTGTTGTATCAATGTAGCATTATCATCCAATAGTTGCAGAGTAAATAAACAATGAACAAATGAGCAATCATACACATACAAAGTACACCAATGTTTTTACGTGGAAACCCAAAGCAGGAGAAAACCACATAATCATTTTTCTTATATGTCTTTAAGAATTACATTCATTGGAAGCACCAACTTCCTTTGTTTTCCAGCTGCAACTAGAAGGAGGCGCCAACCCCCTAGTTTCTCAGGTTACAACCTGAGGGAAGCTCCAACTCCCCAATTCTCTGGCTACAACCAGAAGGAGGCTACAACCACCTATGTTCTCCGGCTACGACCAGAAGGTGGCTACAACCACCTATCCTTGCCCTGTCCAACCGCCCTAACGTCGAAGTAGAATGATGGAACCAATGTCACACTATCTCTGTGAGATATACCACTATAAACTTGTACCAATCAACCTGCACCAAACAACCTGTACCAATAACTTGAACCATGCATCAACCATGAATCAACTTGTACCTCAACCTGTAATCAACCTGTACCATAAACAAGTGCATCAACCATGCACCAACCTGTACCAAACAACCTGTAATCAACCTGTGCCATAAACAAATGCATCAACCATGAACCAACCTGTACCTCAACCTGTACCATGAACAAGTGCATCAACCATGCACCAACATGTACCTCAACTTGTACCATGAACAAGTACATCAACCATGCACCAACCTGTACCATGAAAAAGTGGATAAACCATGCACCAAACATGTACCAATCATGTATCAACTGCTCATCAACTATGGCTCATCAAGATGTACCAACATCATCAACTATACACCTCATGTATGTGCCAACTCATCAACTACTTGTCTCAACCATGTACCCAACATGTACCTCAACCAAACGCCCTTATCAATTTCATCATTCAAAACTGATTTCTAACTCTGTAATAGACCTAGTGTGTAAAATCACATACCTGCAAAACTTCCTTAAATTTAACAACCAGAGACTAGCATTTTCATTAAACTTTACTTTAGTCTCACATGACTAGTTTTGGATTAGTCAACAACCCTAACTTGAAATAATCATAACTATGTATCTGTAATGAATAAATATTTGAAAATAATACACAATGTTCTTTAGTGTGTTTTATGCAATTCCTCTAGGTGTCACTACTTGGAACCTCTCAGAAAAGGATTTATAACAAAAATGTCATACCTTGTTGAATTTTGGCTTATCTAGAGAGCGAACTTGTAGAGCATGCCCCACATAGAATATTTGTTGTATAGATATGAAAATTGTACACAAAATACTACAGACTGTACTCTAACTAACACATTTGGTCTTACTGAATTTGGATCTTTTATGAAGAAGTTATGACGTTTTTACCCAAAACACATGTTTAGACTAGTTTCAAGACTAGCCACAAACCCTATTTTCCACGGAGTTTAACTCCAACAATACAACGACCCACAAGCTGAAATTTGTACCACAACTACTTGGATATGTTTCCTCAATGGCCCCCCAATTTCATGTTTTGAATCATTCTATAAAAAAAATTATTGTGAAAATGATGAGATTACTTATAAATAACATACCTTAGAAAGCATCATCAAAAGAATTTATCCTCCCTTGAATTTCGGCCTTCTTTACTTCACCTTCCCTCTGAAATTCGGCTTAGATATCATTTGGTTACCTCAATCACTTACAAAAATTCAATATGCTCAAGTGTGATTAAAATGAGAGAGTCTTTCCTCTTATTTATACTTTCATGCAGCTTCCTCAAGGGGTTACCTTTTGACCATCTTAACCTACTTTCCTTTTTTTAGGGTTAACCTACTTCTAACCACTTGTTCACTTAGTAATTTCTCCATTAACTTTATTATTTAAATAATTTCTTTTGTATCCACTTTGACTTATAGTACACTCATAACTTCACTTTACCTCAAGGGGTTACCTTCTAACCATCTTAAACCACTTTCCTTATTTTAGGGCTAACCCACTTCTAAATGACTTATGAGGGTTCTCCAACTTCGCATGGCCATAACTCTCTAACAGTGAGGAGTTATGTGACGTTCCACATACCACCGGAAATGGCATGATATGTACTATCCATATAGAATAGTCTTACCTGCAAATGTATCAAAACTCATACCATTATCCATCAAACAAACTTGGGTCCATTACCCAAACCTGGGTTCTCCAACTTCACATGGCCATAACTCTCTAACCGTGAGGATTTATGTGACGTTCCACATACCACTAGAAATGGTATGACATGTACTACCCATCTAGAATAGTATTACCTAAAATATATTAAAACTCATATCATTATACATCAAACAAACTTGGGTCCATTACCCAAACCTTTGTGCTACCAGAATTTGCTACTGGACTTACTCCAAGGGTTGACATCAATCACTAAGGGTTGGCATAAATCTACAATATCACTCTACAATGGTTGACATCAATGACAACCAAAAATCCATACCAACTATCCATCAACCTAAGCCAATTGTCTGACAATATCCCCCTTTGGCATTGATGGCAACACCAACATTGATGGAAACACTTAGTCATGATAACATTCATGCTTATACTCCTCATCAACGTTTCTATCTCTCCCCCTTTGACATCAATGGAAAAGGGTATCTCCCTTTAGGGTTGCTCCCCCTGTCTACATGCCTTTGATTTTTCTTTGTGTTTATAATTCTTATATTACTCTCTCTCCCTTCATATGAATAATATCTCCCCCTTTGACAAAGGATATCACTCTGAAGTCATATCACTCATTCTTCCCTTGTGATAATCGCTCCCCTTAGAAACATGCTTCTATGCTCTCTCTCTCCAAGAATTTACATTTGCATCTGATAAATATCTCCCCCTTTGTCATCAATGGTAAAGGTATCTTTCCATCTGGGGTTGCTCCCCCTAACAAGACTCTTCCTAAAACTGATCTCCCAACCTGAATCGTCCTATTTATGGTGCTTCCTCATGTACATCTAAGACATATAAGATAAGCATTCAAAAGCATACATTTTGGAGTAGAAATTACTCCTATTCTTTGGCAAAGATACTCAAAGGCTTCCCGTGGAAGCGGTTTTGTAAAAATGTCTGTAACTTGTTCTTTTGTGCCCACATATTCAACTCTGATGTTCTTCTCTATAACTTGTTCCCATAGAAAGTGATACTTGATTGGAATGTGCTTCATCTTGGAGTACATCACCGGTTTCTTTGAGATACCGATGGTACTTGTATTATCACAATAGATTGGAATGGGTCATTATACTCAACCTGTATATTTGTTAGAGTTTGTTTCATCCATAGAACCTTTGTACAACATCATGTTGCTGCAATATATCTGCCTCGACTATAGATAAGGATACTAATGATTGTTTCTTACTTAGCCATGATACTAAACACTCACCTAAGTAGAACGTTGCTCCATTGGTGTTTTTTCGTTCATGAATGCAACCTGCCCAATCTGCATCTGTGTAGGTAATAAGTAATAGATCCTTTCCTTTTGGATACCATAATCCAAACTCGTATGTTCCTTTGAGATATCTGAAAATCCTCTTTACTGCTAACACATGTGATTCCTTTGGTGTTGCTTGAAATCATGCCACCTGTCCAACTGCCTGCATTACATCTAGTCTGGATGTTGTCACATATAATAAGCTACCAATCATTGACCTGTATTGCCTCTGGTCTGTAGACTTTGAATCATCATCTTTTCTCAACTTGCAACTGGTTTGCATAGGAGTGGTAACTAGTTTGCAATCTTCCATT
>JZKD02S1072302.1:0-13199 GCA_000966675.3 Picea glauca | reverse complement strand
TATAACTAGGTACTTCAGTACAATGCACCACACGAAGATCAAGGTGGATATAGAGGTGGAGGATGTGGTAGAAGAGGATTTGGATGAGGAAAAGGACCAATAATGTACCACAAATGCCAACAACCAAGACATTATGCAAGGGATTGTCCACTCCCACCAATGACATGTATGTACTGTCGTGCAACAGATCATGACACATAAGACTGTCCAACACTCTTGGGGAAGATCCAGGAAAAAAGAAACCAGAACAACTAGAATGTCCAATGGATATCTGCAGAAGCTAGGGATGATGGGAGAAACATCAATATAGTCACTTGAGGAGGAGACAAGATGAGAATCGATGCAGTACCACGAGATCCAGATTAGAACCAATGGGTTAAGAAGAACATTTAGCCACACAAGGAGTTTGATGCGCGAAAAGAAAAGGAAATATTTAAGCAAGCTAGACAGGAGTTTCTCAAACAGAATGTTGTGTCTACATCAGTCGTGTAGCAATCTCAGAACATACCAATATACAATATGCCATTCTCAATGGACTATACCAGTAAATAACAACCTCTAGAGAAAGTAAGTACCATAAATACTTTTATGCAATCCTGTGTTAAGTTATTTTATGACCCATCATCTTTTAAGGTCTTACAAAATATGCTAGAAATATGTAATACAAAGGTAGATGGGAAATTAGAGCAGAAAATAGTCAATCATCTCCATACTAGAAGAAGGACAAGAAAATAATTTAGACTGAATGCCAACATTGGGGATTTCAATATGGGTGATTTTATACTGAAATTAGGATCTAGAGTAAATGTATTACCTTAGAAGACGTGGCAGTGTATGGGGGAACCTACCCTAGGTTATTCACATGTTCAGTTGAAACTAGAAAATAAACACATAGCGTTACCTGTTGGAATACTTAAAGGTGTGACAATAGATTTAGATGGAGTGCACACTATGGCATATTTTTAAGTGATAGAGATAGTGGATGGCACAATACCTTACCCAAAATTACTTGGATTGGATTGGGAATGCTATAACCAGGATATAATCAACCTGAAGACAATAAAAATGACTTTTGAATCAAGCGAATATAGATTCATTGCACCATTGGATCCCTTAGAAAGAGAAAGGTTTATAGAGGCCACTTATTTGGATCTGGAAGAAATAAACTATTTATACAGAACCACCGTGCGACAAGAGGATTATGTTAACCCAATTGTAGATGGGGTAATCAGTTGGAGAAGAATTACATCATGTGCTTCCAACTCAGACAAAGGTTTGGAGAATTGGAAACAATGATTACATGAATTTTCCACAAGGAGGTGTGTAAGAATAGATTGCATAGTAAGATGGGTTGGTATAGAGATAAGATAACCTACCAGTTTTCATGGGCTAAATGACTCAGAGGAATTCTTGAAAAAATATGAAGATGAAGTGTTAGAAAATCATAGGCTCTTAGCCCTAGATATCGCACTCAAGGAAACACCTGCAAGATGGTGGGTTGTGCACAAAGAAACAATTTAGGACTGGTATCAGTGTAAACAACTATTACGCATTAGATTTGGTGCAGAGCGGGGGAGCAATAAATGCAGAGGTATGATGGAAAAGGAACACCATTGGAACACTTGGATAAGTGCAAAACACAATGGAGGATGACACCACCAAAGGAATGGCCTCATCACTTTATCCAAACACTGGAAAGAATCCTAGGGAACTGGTATATAGACCAGGAGATGCGTAGAGGCACTACATAATGGATAGGATTACATCAGAATTTTGTAGTAACCTTCTCATTTGAATGGGAGAACCCAACATTCATTCAGCGCTCAAGCTGATACAGGGAATGATATTTTTTGATGAACCATAAGTTGATATCATGACAGAATATCAACAACAAAACAAATAATCAAAGAGTTACTTTCATGTTATCTCGTTGAAGAGGAAGCACCAGATGAAGATGATCCGTGTAACATTTAGATTACAGAGATTGAGGGAGAAAAAGAGTTGGAAGGTCCATCTCTGGAGTCAGAAGTATTTGATGCACCAATCAAAGTTAAGAAAGTCAACATTGGGATGAATGACAACCCTAAAATGGCCAATATTGGAGACTATTGGGATGAGCAATCAGTAGGAAGAATAGCAAAGTTGCTGTGTGAATACAATGACCTATTCCCAACAACCTTTACATAGATGAAAGTCATAGCAGGGGAGAAAGGTGAGATGAAAATACCCCTCAAACCTGAGGCTAGACCCATCAAGAAAACACCTTACAGACTAAATCCAGTGTATAAGTAGAAAGTAAAAGAAGAAATTGCTCAAATGTTGGAAGTTGGTATTATAGAACCAGTAGAGGAATATTAATGGATCAATCCTATGGTAATACAAGAAAATAAGCAAGGAGGGATAAGGATTTGTGTATATCTAAGGAAACTTAATGATGCTTGCTTACATGACCCTTTCCCTACCCCTTTTACAAATGAGGTCTTAGAGAATGTGGGAGGCCATGAAGCATATTCATTCACAGATGGATTCTCAAGTTACCATCAGATTAAAATAGCTCCAGAGGACAGGTACAAGACTAGTTTTACTACAGCCCCCGGGGGGCAGCTCAATTGGCAAGTGCCGTGATATAGCGTGTTATGTACGATGAGGTTTCAAGTTCAAATCCCCCCGACTTACCAATGCCTGCGGAAGGGGCATGCGTATGGAACCTGGAGGTTATAGTGGTAGCGGTCGGAATCGACCCCATGTCACGCGAGTACGAGACCGGCCCAGTTGCCGATTCCGCCAGCATAAAAAAAAAAAAAGACTAGTTTTGCTACAGAATGGGGATCCTACCAATATACAGTCATGCCATTTGGGGTGAAGAATGCACCAACCATTTTCTCAAGAGTCGTCATATATTCTTTTAAGGAATTCATACATCAGTTTCTAGAAGTATATCTGGATGACTACATTGTATATAGTCTTTTAAAGGACCATGTATAAGTGTTAAGACTAATATTGCAAAGATGCAGGCAATGTTAGATATAATTAACTATCAATAAATGCATTTTTGGTACACCTTTTGGAATATTGTTGGGACATATAGTGTGTAAACAAGGTTTACTAGTGAACCCTGCTAAGATTGCAGTCATTGTGAATATACCACCACCAAAGTAAGTGCGCTAGTTAAGAGAAACATTGGGACATACATGATATTACAGGAAATTTATAAAGGGGTATGCACAGATTATTGCACCAATGGAAAATTGTTAAAGAAGGACACTGGATTTCAGTGGAATGAGGACTGTCAGCAAGGATTGGACACTTTAAAGGAAAATATGGTAACAACACCTATACTAGTATTTCCAGATTGGGAAAAGGCATTTCATGTGCATGTAGAAGCATCAACCATAACACTTGGACCAATTTGGGAGCAACCAGGAGCAAGGGAATTAGTCCATCCTATAGCCTTTACAAGTAGAAAATTGTCAAAATCTGAGTAGAACTACAACACCATAGAAAGAGAAGGCCTAGCCATGGTATATGCACTTCAGAAATTCATGCACTATTTACTAGGTAAACACTTTAAAATGTTCATAGAACATTTTGCAATTAAATATCTAGTCAACAAGCCAGTGTTGGGGGGGAGGATTTGTAGATGGATATTATTATTCCAAGAATTTGATTTCAAAGTGATAGTCAAACCAAGGAAGTTCAATGCAAGACCAGATCACTCGTCAAGGGTAACTAATGGAGAAGAACCTACTAACTTGGAAGACAACTTCCCTAACACACAGTTATTTTCAGTACAGGTAGTTGATGAATACTTCGTTGATATTATTGAATACTTAAGTATAGGGGTTGCGCCATAAGATTTTAGCACTGTGTAGAAGAAAAATCTGGTAGTAAGAGCTACAGACTATCAACTCATTGCAGAACATTTATACAAGATGGGCGTAAATAGCATTTTGAGAAGGTGTGTATTGGAACATGAATGACCCCAAATTTTAGTAGAAGCTCATGAAGGTATTAGTTGGAGGACATTATGTAGGAAAATATACCATTCAAAAGGTATTACACACATGATTATGGTCACCAACAATCCATAAATATGCCAAGGAATATTTCCAGCAATGTGATGTCTGTCAGAGGATTGGAAAACCAAACAGAAGGGATGAGATGCCCCTAAGACCACAAGTGACTCTGCAGGTATTTGAAAAATGGGCAATAGACTTTGTTGGACTGATTAATCCACCAACAAAAAGGTAAGGAGATACATATATCATTATTGTGACTAAATACTTAACAAGATGGGAAGAAGCAACACCAATCAAAGAATGTAGCGCAGAGACAACAACACACTTCTTATTTGACCAAGTGATCACCAGATTTCGATGTCCTGGGATTCTGATGAGTGAACAAGGCACTCATTTTATCAATAATACCATCAGGGTTAAGACTAAGGAGTTTGAAGTCTATCACCAGAAGAGTACACCATATGATCCTCATGCAAATGGAACAATAGAAGCTTTCAATAAGATTTTGTAAAATTCTCTGACTAAAATATGCATTGTCAACATGGATGATTGGGAATTGAAAATACTAGCAGCATTATGAGCATATAGGACCACATGCAAGAAGTTGATAGGACAAACACCATTCATATTGGTGTATCGGTAGGAAGTAGTGGTGTCATTGGAATTTTTGGTACCCAATCTACATGTAGAAACAATTACCAACATGGTAGAAGGATGCACAATACAGGAGAGGTTAAGTCAACTAATGGAAATGGAAGAGGACAATATTTTGGTAGGATGTCACCGNTATTTAAGCAAGTGATCACCATATTTGGATGTCCTAGGATTCTAATGAGTTACCAAGGCACTCATTTTATCAATAATACCATCAGGGCTATGACTAAGGAGTTTTAAGTCTATCACCATAATAATACACCATATCACCCTCAATCAAATGGAATAGTAGAAGATTTCAATAAGATTTTGGAAAATGCTCTGACTAAAATCTGCAATGTCAACAGGGATGATTGGGACTTAAAAATACTAGCAGTATTATGGGAATATAGGATCACATGCAAGAATTTGACATGACATGCACCATTTAGATTGGTGTATGGGCAGGAAGCAGTGGTGCCATTAGAATTTTTGGTACCCAGTCTGCACGTAGCAACAATTACCAACATGGCAGAAATAGGCATAGTAAAGGAGAGGTTAAGTCAACTAATGGAAATGGAATAGGACAGGATTCTGGCAGGATTTCACCAAGAAGTACAGAAAGCAAGAGACAAATCCTAGCATGATAGACATATTAAAAAGAAGATTTTCAAGGAGGGAGACCTAGTTCTTCTCTATGATAACAAATGTTCCCAACACCTTGGCAAGTTTAGAATGCATTGGCTAGGGCCATATGAAGTAAATATTGTCATGGATGGGGGATTGGTGCAACTAAAAAACTTGGGATGAACGAAACTAAAAGGAATGATCAACGATAGTCGACTGAAACTGTGTAGGGACAATCAACCTAATAATTCTTAAAAGTTACAGAGTAGTAAGAAAGTCATGTATATAGTGTACTATATTAGATATTAGGAAAGAAAAATCATAAAAAGGAAGACAAAAGTAGAAAAAGAAGAAAAACAAAGAAAAAAGTAGAAAACAAAGAAAATACAAAATATTGGGGAATATCTTGTGCAATAGATAGTTAAAGAATACCATTGATACCACTAATCTGGGACATCCATTAAGACGACAAGGAGAAGACCTCTCTGATACCATTGATCCAGATTTTATGAGCAGAACGAAATGAATACAGATTATTAACAGGTGCTTACCAATAAATAACAGAGATATAGTAAAATTGGTTTTCCATTCAATAACGAAATAAGGTGAAACTGTAAAATGCAGCGGAAACAAGCTTGCTGGAATGGTGGTGGATTATCTCTGAGAAGAGATGTGGCGGGAGAGCGCATTCATAAGAAGGTGGTTACAATGAGGCTCTGAAGGCATTTTTACAATAAGAAATAATTCCAAAAAACCTAGACATCCAAAAACCTAACCCTAGGAGATGAAGCACCAAAGTCATGTGGGCCTTGTTTGGGTAAGTTAGTACATCAACTTCCCGGGGTCGTAACTTTTGCATACGATATCCATTTTAGGCATGTGATAGCCTGCTGGAAAGGTATCACCAAGGAGATTCATTTTTGGGGATCAATTATGTCTTTGTCTATCATTGAGGATCTCAATCCCGAAAAACCTTCATTTAGGCCCTAAAAATGGCCCCTAAAGTTAAAACTGCTAAAAATAGTAAATTGCCAAAATTGTCAGAAAATTGTTTTGAGCCAGTTGGAAAATGTGGGTGGCCACCAATATCCATATGGATCAATCCTCCCTCCTTAGGAAKAAATKTTCTCYATTGCGTTGAGGTCCCCCATCAGATGAGGAAATTTCTGYTGAATTTGGCCCCGAGTGAGCCACTTGCCTTGGTGCAGGAGCTGCCCTACTTTGACGACTCGATAAAGATGGATCCTTTATTATTGAGTGCCCTTGATCTATCTGTCCACAATCTRATCATTGGATGCCTATTGTAGACAGTCGGGGTTGAGCTCTGTTGGTGTCAGTTGTTCTGCTACTTTTGAGGTGTCCAATAATGGTGGGAAATAAGGGTGAAGGAGACCCACGTTGAACACTGGGAGAAGACCAAGGAAAGGAGGAATGTTGAGCTCAAAATCATTATCCCCCACATCCTTGGTGATAGTGTATGGCCCCTAACGAAGTGGGCGAAGCTTCCAATGGGGTCCTATAAGGAGTTCTTTCTGCAAGTACAACCAAACTTTGTCGCCCACCTGAAACTTATGCGGCACATGATGTTGATCATGGCATTGTTTGTACTTGTCATTGGACTTCTATAGGATATCCTGAACCTGTTGGCGGATGTGCTGGATCTTCTCAATGAATTGGGTGGCTTTGTCAACTTCATTTGGAGCAGGAGATGAGTTAGTTGAGGTGATCGCAAGGGGAAGTGCAACATCTATGGGTCCCAATGGATGGAATCCCAACCCTACTTGAAAGGGAATGTGGTCGATTGATCTATGCAGGGCTCAGTTGTAGCTATGTTGGACATAGGGAAGACTCTCATCCCATGTGTAAGGGTGCTTTGAATTATACATGTGAAGGATATGCACAATCATTCGATTTACAACCTCGGTTTGGCCATCTGTCTGGGGGTAGAAGGTCGTGGATTTTTTGAGCTTGGTGTCTAGCAGTGACCAAAGGCTCGACCAGAATGTGGTGAGAAATTGACTATCCCGATATGAGACAATGGTTTGTGGGATTCCAAAATGCACCCAGACTCATTCAAAGAAGAGCTTGGCAATGGCCTCTACTGTGATGCTCTTCTTGCAGGCAACCAGAATTGCCATCTTAGAAAAGCGATCAAAAACCACAAAAACACAGTCATTTCCCCGCTTGGTGGATGGGAGGCCTAACATGTAGTCCATTGAGATGGATTCCCATGGCCTGTCAGGAGTAGGAAGAGGGGTGTACAGGCCCTGTTTCTTAGCGATCGGTTTGGCAATAGCGCAAGCAGTGCAGGACCTGATATACTTGTTGACCTCCTATTGAAGTTTTGGCCAGTAGAAATGTTTCTATAGCATCGCCACTATCTTTTCAATGCCAAAGTGTCCTGCCACAAGACTGTAATGGGCTTCCCAAATCAACTTCGTTCGCTCACTTGATGGAACATAGATATGGCCCAGACGACACAACAATCCATCCTAAAGATGGAAAGTATCGACAACTGCGTTTGCACCCAACATTTGATAGGTGGTGGAGAAGTCAAGGTCTGTCTCATAGAGTTGGGGCAATCCAAATGTCTCATGCCTGCAAGATTCTAGCACCGTTGTGAGTGTCGCGACTGGCGTTCTACTGAGGCAATCAGCAACGCAATTGGTTCTTCCCATTTTATACTTGATGTTGAGGTGGAATTGCTCCAAGTATGTGGACCACTTTTGATGGCAATCATTCTGCAATTTTCCCTGTGTCTGGATGAACTACAATGGCTTATGATTAGTGTGGATGATTGTCTCCTTCCCAAGAATGTAATGTATCCACTGGAGGCATGCTTTCATAATGGAGTACATTTATTTTTCATAAGTAGGGTACTTACGGACAGTATCTGACAATGTCTCACTATGATAGGCCACGGGGTGGCCGTGCTGAGTGAGAACAGTGCCCATAGCATAGTCTAAAGCATATGTCTCGATCTCAAAAGGATGTTGCAGGTATGGTAGTGAAAGTACTGGGGTTGAGCACAAGTGTTGCTTCAAATCATCGAACCCTTGTTGTTGGGACCATCCCCACGCAAATTTCACCTTTCCACCACCCCTGTTTATTTGGCTGAGGTCCCATGCAATATGGGAGAAACCCAACATGAATCTGCGATAGAAATTGGCAAGGCCCAAGAAGCTCCGAAGGTCAGTGAGTGTTGTTGGGGTTGGCCAGTCATAGATGACTTGGATCTTGGTTGGATCCACATGTATGCCATGCTGATCAATGATGTAGCCTAGGTAATGGACCCTGTCCATGCTGAAGGAGCATTTGTCCAAGTTGGCATATAGCTTGTGTTGTTGCAGGGTGTGCAGAACCTATTGAATATGTTGCAAGTGTTTGGGCCAAGTCTTGTTGTAAATTAGAATGTCATCCAGATACACCACTACAAAAGTATTGGTGAATGGTCGCAGGATATCGTCCATCATCCTCATGAAAGTGGTTGGAGCATTTTTCAAACCAAAGGGCATGACCAACCATTCAAAAAGGCCTTCCTTTGACTTGAAGGTGGTCTTCCATACATCTATATTTTCTATCGGGACCTGGTGGTAGCTAGACTTTAGACCAATCTTACTGAAGTATTTGGCCCCCGTGATTTGATCAAGGAGGTAATTGATTCGAGGAATCAGGTACCAGTTTTTTACTGTGATTTTATTCAGAGCCCGATAATCAATACAGAGTAACCAAGTTCCATCTTTCTTCTGTACCAGCACAATTGGTCTCCCGCAAGGTGATGAGCTGGGGAGGATGTACCCCTTATGGAGCAATTCTTGGATCTATCGCTTGATCTCCTCATTCTCTAACAAAGAGCGACAATAGACTGGCCCATTGGGTAGCAGTGCGTTGGGGTTCAGATCGATGGGGTGCTTGACCTGGCAGTGTAGAGGTGCCCCTGTAGGTGAGGAGAAGATATCTGAGTATTCTTCCATGACCTTATCTACTTGCTTCTGTTGTGTAGAGAGGTCGGTTGCAGAGACCCTAGATGTGGCTATGATCTTTCACTTATTCTGAGAGCAAATCACGAAGAAGACAAACTTCCCCATCTGAGAAATGGCCTTCCTGCATTTCTTAGAAGAGATCAAGGAAATAGCACTAGGTGGGACTGCCTCGGGTATCCTATACAATTTTCTATTCAAAGTAATAATAACACTATGAGGCCTAGACTCATATACAGCATGACGTTTCCATAAATAAGGTTGACCCAAAAGAACATCACAGACTTCAAGAGGAGAAACATCACACAATACCTCGTCTTTGAAGGGCTTGATGTCGTACGATAGTCAACAATATTGGCTAACGCGGAGATTTCTTCCTTGGCGAAGCCATCCAATGGTGTATGGTTGTGGGTGTGGCGTTATTGGCAGGGCCAGCCACTTGACAACCTCTGCTAAGATGAGTTTCTTCTGGCTACCGCTATCAACGATGAAGTGTAGCAGGGTGTCGTTTACCCACATCTATGAATGGAAGAGGTTATCTCCTTCTTCTGTCTCGTCTGGTTCACCAGGATGGAGCTTGGTGGTAGCAACAGTGGCACTGGGTTCCACGTCAATGATCCGTCTTTCCCTTTCTAGTTCTGGCTCAAAGTCATAATATGCATCTGATTCAAAGGCTTTCACTTTGACCACCAGTGACTACTTTGAGTGATAGTCAGCAGTGTTATTCCAAGGGCTCTCATGGAAGTCGCACCACTTCCTGGTATCTTTCTTTATCTTTTTGGTGTCCTTCTTTGCTTGCAGCCTGGACTGGTTGTCCTGATACTTTCCATCTTTTCTCTATCCTTTGTTCGGTGGGTTGGGGCCACCTTTTCCTGTATTTTTTTGTGAGGGGTTCCTGGGCCCAAATTGCTGCGTCTTTTGTATGAGCTTCTGTTCAATTTTGACGGCATATCGATAGGCCGCGCCCAAGGATGAGATGTCCAGAAATTCAATTTTGGTCTGGATGTATCTATGCAGAGCACTATGATACTTGAGCACCAGATGTCACTCCAAATATTTGATACCCAACTTGGTGTGCAAGGTATGCAAGATATTTGTGAAATCTGGCACTGCTTGGTCTCTTTCTTGCCGCAGTGTGGTCCATTTGGTATACAGGTCATCATAACTTTCGACAGGGTAGTATTGTTCCTTAATAGCATCCCTGAAGGATTCACAGGTGGTCGTGACTGAAAATAATGAGTTTTCCTCTGTTTCATTTTTCTCACAGAAAGTTTCCCACCAATCTTTGACATGGGGAATGGCTTTGAGGAGCGCAAAAGTAATATTTTCTTTATTCGAAAAGTTATGGATAGAAAAATACCCTTCTAGTAGATTCAACCACTTGTCTACAACAGCTGCATCTATCTGACCTTCAAATATAGGAATATAAAAGTTTATTTGTACCTTGAAGGGGGTGGAGCCTTCATTCGAAGAAGATGTGTTGCCTATTGGTAGCCACCAAAGGTTTTGCGTGAAACTATCCATCATCTTGTTCCTCTGTTGCATGAGGGATTCCTCAATAAACAGTTTGAAAGGATCTCCTATCCCATCGTATTTCTTTTCTCCTACCATGGGAGGTTTCTTGGGCGTGCGAGAGCTTCTTTCCTCAAGAGAAACAAGCTCGAGACCCAACTCTTTGTACTCCGACCTCATTGGGGACATGCATTAANGGATATCGTCCATCATCCTCATGAAAGTGGTTGGAGCATTTTTCAAACCAAAGGGCATGACCAACCATTCAAAAAGGCCTTCCTTTGACTTGAAGGTGGTCTTCCATACATCTATATTTTCTATCGGGACCTGGTGGTAGCTAGACTTTAGACCAATCTTACTGAAGTATTTGGCCCCCGTGATTTGATCAAGGAGGTAATTGATTCGAGGAATCAGGTACCAGTTTTTTACTGTGATTTTATTCAGAGCCCGATAATCAATACAGAGTAACCAAGTTCCATCTTTCTTCTGTACCAGCACAATTGGTCTCCCGCAAGGTGATGAGCTGGGGAGGATGTACCCCTTATGGAGCAATTCTTGGATCTATCGCTTGATCTCCTCATTCTCTAACAAAGAGCGACAATAGACTGGCCCATTGGGTAGCAGTGCGTTGGGGTTCAGATCGATGGGGTGCTTGACCTGGCAGTGTAGAGGTGCCCCTGTAGGTGAGGAGAAGATATCTGAGTATTCTTCCATGACCTTATCTACTTGCTTCTGTTGTGTAGAGAGGTCGGTTGCAGAGACCCTAGATGTGGCTATGATCTTTCACTTATTCTGAGAGCAAATCACGAAGAAGACAAACTTCCCCATCTGAGAAATGGCCTTCCTGCATTTCTTAGAAGAGATCAAGGAAATAGCACTAGGTGGGACTGCCTCGGGTATCCTATACAATTTTCTATTCAAAGTAATAATAACACTATGAGGCCTAGACTCATATACAGCATGACGTTTCCATAAATAAGGTTGACCCAAAAGAACATCACAGACTTCAAGAGGAGAAACATCACACAATACCTCGTCTTTGAAGGGCTTGATGTCGTACGATAGTCAACAATATTGGCTAACGCGGAGATTTCTTCCTTGGCGAAGCCATCCAATGGTGTATGGTTGTGGGTGTGGCGTTATTGGCAGGGCCAGCCACTTGACAACCTCTGCTAAGATGAGTTTCTTCTGGCTACCGCTATCAACGATGAAGTGTAGCAGGGTGTCGTTTACCCACATCTATGAATGGAAGAGGTTATCTCCTTCTTCTGTCTCGTCTGGTTCACCAGGATGGAGCTTGGTGGTAGCAACAGTGGCACTGGGTTCCACGTCAATGATCCGTCTTTCCCTTTCTAGTTCTGGCTCAAAGTCATAATATGCATCTGATTCAAAGGCTTTCACTTTGACCACCAGTGACTACTTTGAGTGATAGTCAGCAGTGTTATTCCAAGGGCTCTCATGGAAGTCGCACCACTTCCCGGTATCTTTCTTTATATTTTTGGTGTCCTTCTTTGCTTGCAGCCTAGACTGGTTGTCCTGATACTTTCCATCTTTGCTCTGTCCTTTGTTCGGTGGGTTGGGGCCACCCTTTCCTGGATTTTTTTGTGAGGGGTTCCTGGGCCCAAATTGTTGCGTCTTTTGTATGAGCTTCTGTTCAATTTTGACGGCATATCGATAGACCGCGCCCAAGGATGAGATGTCCAGAAATTCAATTTCGGTCTGGATGTATCTATGCAGAGCACTGCGATACTTGAGCACCATATGTCACTCCAAATCTTTGATACCCAACTTGGTGTGCAAGGTATGCAAGATATTTGTGAAATCTGGCACTGCTTGGTCTCTTTCTTGCCGCAGTGTGGTCCATTTGGTATACAGGTCGTCATAACTTCCGACAGGGTAGTATTGTTCCTTAATAGCATCCCTGAAGGATTCACAGGTGGTCGTGACTGAAAATAATGAGTTTTCCTCTGTTTCATTTTTCTCACAGAAAGTTTCCCACCAATCTTTGACATGGGGAATGGCTTTGAGGAGCGCAAAAGTAATATTTTCTTTATTCGAAAAGTTATGGATAGAAAAATACCCTTCTAGTAGATTCAACCACTTGTCTACAACAGCTGCATCTATCTGACCTTCAAATATAGGAATATAAAAGTTTATTTGTACCTTGAAGGGGGTGGAGCCTTCATTCGAAGAAGATGTGTTGCCTATTGGTAGCCACCAAAGGTTTTGCGTGAAACTATCCATCATCTTGTTCCTCTGTTGCATGAGGGATTCCTCAATAAACAGTTTGAAAGGATCTCCTATCCCATCGTATTTCTTTTCTCCTACCATGGGAGGTTTCTTGGGCGTGCGAGAGCTTCTTTCCTCAAGAGAAACAAGCTCGAGACCCAACTCTTTGTACTCCGACCTCATTGGGGACATGCATTAA
>JZKD02S1072291.1:0-13199 GCA_000966675.3 Picea glauca | reverse complement strand
TAATCAATTTCATTATAATTGAATAATCAAAACATTTTATGTAAGGTTTACTCAAAAATTCTTAAAATGACATGTCCCAATAAATCTTCAATTAAAGAAAAAAAAAAGGTAAGACATGTTAAGTTGTCATATCATTATTGGAAAGATGTTAAAATGCTAAGGAAAACAACTTTGTAACATAAATGAGTTGGAGTGGGGTTGGGTAAAGGGAATGTCCTATACTAAAACATTGGCTAAAAACACTTAGAGAAAACCACACCATGGATTTCATCATGGACCTTCCAACTAACATAATATTCAAACCATGGATTTCATCATGGACCCTCCAACTAACATAACATTCAAACCATGGATTTCATGGACCCTCCAACTAACATAACATTAAAAATTCTTAAAATGACATGTCCAATGGATCTTTAATTAAAGAAAAAATAAATAAAACATGTTGAATTGTCATATCATTATTGGAAAGACGTTAAAATGGTAAGGAAAACAACTTTGTAACATAAATGAGTTGGAGTGGGGTCGGGTAAAAGAAATGTCCTATACTAAAACATTGGTTAAAAACACCTAGAAAAGGCCAGACCATGGATTCCATGTGGGACCTTCCAACTAACATAACATTCAAACCATGGATTTCATCGTTTACCCTGCAACTAACATAATATTCAAACCATGAATTTCATCATGAACTCTCCAACTAACATAACATTCAAACCATGAATTTCATCATGGACCCCTAACTAACATAAATAACATTCAAACCATGGATTTCCTGGTGGACCTTCCAACCGACTTAATATAAGGGAAAGGAAAAGAGGAAGTACACATATAAATTGGCGACCTAGAAGACAGGGGACAATAAATATCCGCCAGGTTTCAGAACTGCCAAATGACCTAATCCTAATCATACGCACAAGTGCCAACTCAGCTAGGTTGAAGTGGACATTTCCACGCCGAAATCCTCCCGTTCCGTTTCGCTGCCCACCCGCCTCCCTGAGACAGCTCAGCATAAGCTGAAGCGGACATTTTCACGGCGAAATCCTCGCGTTCCGTTTCGCCGCCCACCGCCTCCCTGAGACAGACAAAGAAAGTCAATTGCCCCGAAACAGACAGCAGGCCGAGACAAATAGAGAGATCTGTTTCGTCCTTTTCAGGTCCTTAATTCTTGAAGCCGGATAAATCTTTTGCCTCCTTCATGCCATGCCGGGCCCCGGCTCTGTCGAAAATCCAACCCCGCAATTGCACTCGGATTCAAGCCCCGCACCTTGTGGTACTGCCTTCTTGATTAACCTGTCTGTCTCTTTGTAAAATGAACTGCGACTCTTGCACTGAATGGGACGGTGTATCTCGCCTGCACTTTTCAATTCCGCTCGCAACATAACCAAAACTATATTAAATTTCGGTCAACCTTACTAAACGTTTTACGTTTGGTTTTTATTTTGGCGTTATTATCTTTTATATATATCTAAAATATGATGAGAAATTGTTAGATCTGTAGATTTAAGCATTATTTTTGTATAATTTGAGTGTGTTTCACAAATTTTTCAATATGCTTAATCTATTTTTGTATTCAAAAATAGATTTTAAAAAATAGAAAATAGTTACTTCTTATAGAAGTATGTCGCCAAAAAGATTGAAAAAAATTGTTGAATTATAAATATCAATTTTTAAGATGATAATTTAAATGTAATAGAGATTTTTGTATATATATATATATATATATATAATTCTAATTATATAAAAAAATCCAAATAATATAAGCTTTAGAATTCTTCAATTGGATAAAAATCATTTTCAATTCTCTTCCACCTTAAATTACATATTGATAGAGATACTTAGATCAATCTTAAGTTCATAAGTTGCAATTTAATGAAGGCCACATAGACCTATAATATTGATAGAGATACTTAGATCAATGTTAAGTTCATAAGATGCAAAATGATCCCCAACAACGATGCCAAAATGTTATAGCACAAGTTGTAGGATGGAAAAATCCCGACCCAAACGACAAAATAGAGTCAACTAAGAGAACACCTACCCATTTTCACCTTAGATAGGTATTCCCATTACTTTAGTGATGATGAAAATAACCACAAGGGGGAAATCCAGGGTGACCCTAGGGGGAAATGAGATGGAAAGTGAGATGATGAAATGAAATCCCCTATAGGTCAAGTTACTAGATGGAATAAGGCTTGAGGATGAGTCTCATGAGTGGTTTAAGGTTTCCAAGTCCTTGGGTACCTGTTGAGAGTGTTTGTACATGCCCGAGACACAAGAAAAACCAATTGTACACAGTATATTTTAAGTGGAAAAGCAAGTTAAGCTTGTTGTCCCTATTTGAAAAAATCAACAAAAATTTATATCATTAAGAAAATCAATTTATTACTGCAGAAATAACCATCCAAAGAATCAAGTATTTATTGGGCAATTAAGCACTAAACATGCAGATTAATTCCCAATACTTTAGCACAAGCTTTGATCGTGAATTAGGGTTGCAAAAAGATGTTTTCAGAGCAACCAAATGGCTGTAGCAAATAAGCAGAAACTTTTACCCCAAGGAATTAGCCAAAATTTTTCCCAACAATAGCCAACATCAAGTAGATTAACAATAACAACTTTCCAACTATTTCCAACGGTAAAAGAGTGAGAAATTAATTTTGAAAAAGAGAGTTTGTTGCAGCCCTAATGTATGTCGCATAAATTTGTAACAACAGCAAGGTATCCTTGACCAGTCAAAATGCCCTAGTGGATCAAGCAAGCAATGAAGACAACAAATTGATTCCACTTTGAACAAATTCAATATCTCGTAAAATCACGTATTTCAATGCAAGCAATTTATTTCTCCAATGCAATAAAATATTACTTCCTTGCAAAATGGGTTCCGAAGTCTTATTGTATTAGGTTAGGACTACTAAATCTCAAGGGGTGTAAGCCCTTTTACTCCCTTGAGATAACAACCCTAACAAGGTAAAGTTTAGGAGGGTGTAAACCCTTTTACTCCTCCTAGCAACCTTTGCAATAGTCTTTTCAACAAACAATAATGATAAAAATGGGTGGAGGTTGTAATTCTTATACTCCTTCAAGGATCTAGCCAATAACAAGTATGAAACAAGAAAGAAACCTAACAAAGTGCAGATTTTCCTTACCAATTCCAAGAAATGCCAATACAAAACCCTAGTTACCAAGCAATTTCATCACCAAAGAAAAGAGAAAGAGCCTCCAAGAGTAGCGCACCACTTCCTCCCATAAGATAAAAGATAAACCATATCACAATAGAAAGAGAGAGAGAATGAATTTTCCCAAGTAGGGAGAAAATTTCAGCCAAGTATCCTTCTCCACATGGCAGAGCTGTATCAAAATGAGACACAAATAATCTCTATTTATACACATTGTTATAAACATAGTTTGTCCACATAATTTAGGGTAAACCACAAGATAAAGGGTCAACGACCCTAATCTTTCCCCTTTACAAAATAATAATATTTAATTCATACTTTTTCACATGAAAGAAACATGACACCACCCTCCTTTTAGGTAACTTTTGACACTTTAAGTCAAGTTATTGAGGTTGTAGAAGGGACATTGGGCTTCCAAAAGCCATATTCCAAGGTTCTAGGACCTCTCTCAACTAAATCAAGGTGTCAATCCCCATCAAAGGGAAAATTGTTACATCACCACCATAACCTATCCCATGTGTGACGTCAAGCTCTAAGAGGGTGACGTTTTGCCTCCTTCAAGCAAATCATTTAGCATGTAGGGCTTGGGTAAGATCCTCCAAGGTGTCTTATAGGCCTCCAAAGGCATGTATCCATGATATGGCATGTGGGTTGTTGGCACAGGGGCAAACCCAGGGTTCAACGCTATAACAACGCACCAAAAAAACCCTAACTATCAGCCCTTTCAGAAACACCTATGAAGCAGATGAAGTCTCACCTGAGGTAGAGGCAGGGGTGGTTGCAGGACTCGGGTGTCTGCAACCTTAGCTAGGACACATATATGTTATTATAATACTTGATAGAGCACTTAACAATGT
Organism: Picea glauca; assembly: GCA_000966675.3. Taxonomy (NCBI): domain Eukaryota; kingdom Viridiplantae; phylum Streptophyta; class Pinopsida; order Pinales; family Pinaceae; genus Picea; species Picea glauca. Next base: position 9,163 of record JZKD02S1072291.1, on the reverse strand, counting down.
TAGTTCATCATTATTTAACCAATATTTAGTCCGCAGAGAAAATAGAGCATCGCAGCATTCACCCTGATCTAATGTATTTAAGCAATTATCATAAATAAATGGATCAGATCTAGCAGATTCAAGCGCTAAGGACATTCACCTATGTCAGATCTAGCATCCAGATTCATCATAAGCACAAAGCATAAACAAATCTATCTATCTGTCTATATCAAGCACTTAGCAAATAACACATAAATACACCAACACATCACACAAAGCAGAGCAACACAACATATACGTGGTTCACCCCCACCCTAGGGCTACGTCCACCAACTCTTCTTATTTATTAGCTTCTTCAATAGGTTATATGCACAGAGCCTCAAAACCCTACTCCACATAGGACAGAAGATCTGCATAACTCACTAGATCCTTCTTCCTTGTGTTACAACACAAATCCCTTCACGATCTGTTACAACCTCTTGCACCTAGCTCTGCAAGTCTCTCACAGTATGCACAAAGCATTTACAAACCACACTTTCACTTAGCACAACATCACATAGATGCCTCTTCTTCTTCTCTTTTCCTTACATCACCTAGACATCTATTTATATATTACAAAATAGGCCTTAGCATGGGTAAACCCATGGGCCAACATTCCCACACCTATTACATATTTCCAAATCCCAAAAAGGACCCAAAAAGGGGCCGAGATCCCATGATCTCTGCTTTGTCTTGCGCTCTGCCTTCGACAGGTTGTCGAAGTCCCAAAATAGGTCAACTTGACCAAGGATCTCCCAAAACTTGGTCAAGGGTCAACATGCCCCCAACACTCACCCGTGACTCATCCTGAATCAATCTGGTCTGACTAGTTCTACTTCGAACGCCTCAAGATTGGCTCAAGCTGCTTCGACTTGTTGTTGTGCTATGACCTCATGTTCAATGAACTCTTGGATGACTGCATCATTGATAGGTCCCTCTAGACATTGTTTAGCTGTAGTGACAACCTTCTCTAGCTCTGTTCCTTGGCCTTCTACCTCTGTAAATAATTGGTAAGCCTTTTCTTGTACATGTTGGATTTTCTGACTTACCTCCATAACTCTACTTTGGATAGTGTGGATCTGTTGTTGGGTGGTTCATTGCTCTTGGGATCACTTCAATCTTTCCACAACTAACAAGAGCTTCAACTGTGCATGTACCTTTTCGGCTTGATACTTCGCCTCTTGGAGCTGCGAATATAGTGCCTTCAGCTTTGGGTTTTCCGTGAGTTGTTCATAGGTCTGGGCACTGCGATCAGTGAGTTGTTTACATTCCAGGGTAACAACCTTTAGCCTTTCAACTGAGCTCCGGGCAGTGGATTCTCTTTGGTGTCTTACATCTTGTAGGGTCTCAGGTACAGTGCGTAGCTCCAAATCTGTTATGCATTGTTGTAGCTTCTAGATGGCTTCTGCGAGCTAGTTCATCTACTATGTAACTCGATATTCTTCCTTGATTTCTAACTCTGTTGACCGCTTCTTTTACTTTGAGTTGCTCTGCGAGCAACTATTCCTTTTCTTGCTATAGCTATAATTTTTCTTCGTCAACCATTGCTTGGAGAGCAAGATTTTCATGTTCTATAGCACTGCATTGCTCTATGAGTACTCCTTGTACTTGTGTCAAATCTTGGGTGGCTTGCTCTGTTTCTTCCTGTGCTCATCGAAGGTGAGCTTCGACTGTATCGACTAGGCGGTGGAGTTGGGTTGGCTCATCTCCCAATTCTGGTTCTGGAGACTGCACGGCTGGACTATAGGGCCTATTGTACCCCTCAGAGTTCAGTCTCAATTCAATCATACATCTCCTCTTGATTTGCTTTTTGTTTCTCTGTTATTTCCAGCGAAGCATATTGCAGGGCTGCTATAAGGAAGTCGAAGTCATCAGAGGTGAGGACATTCTGCATCTTGGTCATGGTGGCCTTCAATTTCTTCTGGGAGGAAGGTTTCAGAGGTGAACCTTTCCTCTTCTTCAGGGGATCAACCTCGTCTCCTTTCTTCTGTTCGACTTATTTGTCATCTAACTCTTTGCCATCACCTCCTTGATCTGGTGATATGGAAGCAGTCTTCATGGAGGCACTATCTAATCCTTGGACCTCTTCAGTCTTCTTTGTCCTGCTAGGTCCGGGTGTATCCTGCGCAGTTTCTGGGTTGTCGATGTCGGATATGTTCGTATGGTCTGCTAAAATAACGAGGTTCGCCGACTAGTCCTTAGTGATCTCCTCCAAGTCCTCCTCCATCAGCTTGTAGTATGACTGAAGTTATTGCTTGTGTTCTTTGGCGTGTGCTATGATGTAAATAAAATGTCGATCTACGTTGAACTTCATCAAAGGCATGAACCGGTGTAGAGTGTTCGGAGTCATCCGAGGATCGGACTGTATGGCTATCTTCAGCTGATTGTAGTAGGTATGAAAAACAAAATTTGATTGCCACTGTTTATTTATATCTCTTGAATACCAAAGGGTAGCGAACTTCGCGACCAACGGTTCAAATGGCTCGATGTCCGGGAAGGTCGCACCTTCCGGCATCTCCCAGGCAATAAAATCTATAAGGATCAAGAGCCAACTGAAATAAAATTCATATCCTTTATCATGTGCTTCTATGCATTCGAGTTCCAACTGGTTCACCAGGTACTTCATCCATTTCATCTGAAGGCCTTCTACACACTTCCCTGCGAGATCGACTACAAAACCGATGACTTGGGTAGGTCGATTCTTTCACACTAACTTCCCTGTAATCAACTAACATGCGAGGTGCACTGCGTCACTCTAAATATAATCTACCTTGTAGCCTCGCATTCCCTTCTCGACATTGCCATAAGTGTCATTGATCTTCTATGCTAGAGCACTATCCATGACTTTTCCGGGGTAAAATTCTTGTGGATCAGGTCCTTGCATACTCAACCCTGTGATCTGATTGATCAACGTCAGATCAACTATTATACAAAGGTTTAGCCACAAATAGTCACCATGATAACAAGAAATAAACAGATTGACACAGGAATTGACTTCCTGGTGTCTACCAAAGTGGGGAATCTTCATGACATTCAGCAGGGTGAATTATGAGAGGTTCATAGTCCACGACTGGGGGATGATCTTCGAATTATTCCCCTTAATTCTGGTCAGGTACTTATGTGGGACGAGCATGTTATAGACTTTGCGATCTCCGAGGTTGAAGTCGCTAAACTTCAATACTGCAATCTTGTCTTGGTTTACTCGAACTACGTGTATCCCCTTCGGGAGGTACGCCGTAACCAAGGTGTATTCAAAATCTATGGGTACGTTGTCTTGATTTATTGCGCTGCTTAGAGGTGGTATATAGGCATGCAATATGGTCGGGATCAATTTGGCATTCGCTAGATCATCCCTATGCTTGGTTTTCTTTTCATCTAATGGTCGGGATGGTCCAGCTCCATGAGCAGTTGACGGAGAGGCTGGAAGTCCTCTCGTCGATGATGCTTGTACACCTGTAGACATCAACATGACTCTTTCAGTCATGAGGTCGATCATAACTTCTTCAACAACTTTCTCTGAAACGCTCAACTCATCCGACATATACGCTCGGGGTTAAAAATCTTGGGTTCGGAGGGTAACTTAGACACATTAATGGGATAGAGAGAAAGAGTGCGATGATCACTATGCAAAATCAACTTAGTTTGCGGGATCAAACTCTCGGTTGGAAAAAGTGTTCTTGGTGCATGGCGCGATGGGATAAATAGGTAACTCGGCAACAGATCTCTTGCAATGGGTTAGAAGCCTTCATTAACTTTGTTATGTCCGTTATGGCACGGTCCCAATGGTCGGATGGCAAGTTTTCTGACCATAAATTTTTTTCTACCCATTCGTCGCGTTGGTCTAACGGTTATAATATCCCCAACGGCTATATTGCTTCGTCATGGTAAAGTGTCATGTGTAGATGTTCTGATATCCCGACGAAGCTCCAATTTTGCAAATTTTCCTTCTGCGAGGTTTCCTTTGGAACCTTCTGCAACTTGTTGATCTTAGCTCTCTTGTTACTTAGCTTTATATCCTTCTTCCCAGTGAGCTTCATCTCGGTATGCCTTTTTCCATTCTGATTCTTATCTTCTTTTGGCATAGTTATTTCACGTTGTTGAGATTCTTTCCTAAGATTCAAGGGTAATCCTTCTTCTTTATCTAGAATAGCTACTTCAATCTTCTGTGGGTCTTCTAGTGTTCTTGCAACTTCGACATCAGGTTCTATGGTGTTAAATAGCTTCGATCTATTCTTTTGTTCTTCAATCAAGTGTGCGATCCTTCTAGTCATGAATTCTTTTAAATCTTTCTTCTGTTGTTCTAAAACTTCCTCTTCTTCTTGCCTTCTGGCCCGATCTCTTTCAATCCAAGGTTTTCCTAGTAGCATGGTAAATGGGGCACTATTCTCATTAAATTTAATAATCTCAAAATCTTCCTCTCTCGAAGTTCCATTGGCATTCATAGGTATCCGAGTGAGCTTTCCACATAGGTTTATCATCTTTCCTTTGAATAGTCCTATTCCTCCTAATGAATGGATCATAGCAGGCCTCCCTATAGCTTCCCAAGTTATCTATGTCATGATATTCACATGTTTTTCCTCATCTAGAACACAATTAGTGTCGAAATCTCCTATTCTTACTTCAAGGCATTATTTTTCTTTGAAGATCTTTGATAATCTGACATGTCGGTGGTCATTCAGGGTTTCTTTCATCTGGAGAAATACTTTCTCTAATTCTTTTTTGGATTCTATCATAATCTTAGTTTCTGGATCTGCCTTAGGGTTTTCTTGGTTCATATTCATTCTTTCAACCTTAGCAATCATTCTAGCGCAATCCAATACTTCATGGTCCATAGCTTTACAAAAAAGACAACTAGGTCTTCTCCCAGGGCATTCCTTAGCAAGATTTCCCAGTATTCTGCAACTGTAACAGAGGGTTAATCCTCTCTTTCTTTTAAATGATCTCCAACCTTCAATGTACGACATGCTAGGATCATGGTAGCTAACCTGCAAACATTTCTTTCTAGGATCCTGCATACACTGATTAGTCCAAACATTCTTTCTATGCATAGGTATAACATATTTTTCACTTTTCTTATCAGATCTACTCATATCAAATATTCTTTCATCTATTAATACCCTAGTTTTCAAGCTAGGATAGAATCTATCAAACATACCTAGATCCATACCGTTGAAACAAAAATTTCCACTTATCTTACTTCTACAGAGAACAAAGCTTTCAGATCTAGAGCTTTTCAATATTCTTACCTTTATCATAGCACAGAGCTTTCAGATCTTACCTCTTTTCTTCAGATCAGACTTCTTTTCCTTAGCACGGAGCTTGTCAAACTAAGTAGGGTACTGCGCACTAGAGCAACAGATCTACACACAAAGCTTTCAAAATTTCAGGTCGGATCTTTGCATAAAGCTTCTTCTTCCTCAGCTCCCAACAATCACAACTTCAGGTCCTGACAATGGAACCATTTGTTGGCACAGGGTCAGACCTAGAGTTCAACGCTACAACAACGCACCAAAAAAACCCTAACTACTGACCCTTTCAGNTTCAGAGGTGAACCTTTCCTCTTCTTCAGGGGATCAACCTCGTCTCCTTTCTTCTGTTCGACTTATTTGTCATCTAACTCTTTGCCATCACCTCCTTGATCTGGTGATATGGAAGAAGTCTTCATGGAGGCACTATCTAATCCTTGGACCTCTTCAGTCTTCTTTGTCCTGCTAGGTCCGGGTGTATCCTGCGCAGTTTCTGGGCTGTCGATGTCGGATATCTTCGTAGGGTCTGCTAAAATAACGAGGTTCACCGACCAGTCCTTAGTGATCTCCTCCAAGTCCTCCTCCATCAGCTTGTAGTATGACCGAAGTTATTGCTTGTGTTCGTTGGCGTGTGCTATGATGTAAATAAAATGTCGATCTACGTTGAACTTCATCAAAGGCATGAACCGGTGTAGAGTGTTCGGAGTCATCCGAGGATCGGACTGTATGGCTATCTTCAACTGATTGTAGTAGGTATGAAAAACAAAATTTGATTGCCACTGTTTATTTATATCTCTTGAATACCAAAGGGTAGCGAACTTCGCGACCAACGGTTCAAATGGCTCGATGTTCGGGAAGGTCGCACCTTCCGGCATCTCCCAGGCAATAAAATCTATAAGGATCAAGAGCCAACTGAAATAAAATTCATATCCTTTATCATGTGCTTCTATGCAGTCGAGTTCCAACTGGTTCACCAGGTACTTCATCCATTTCATCTGAAGGCCTTCTACGCACTTCCCTGCGAGATCGACTACAAAACCGATGACTTGGGTAGGTCGATTCTTTCACACTAACTTCCCTGCAATCAACTAACAGGTGAGGTGCACTGCGTCACTCTAAATATAATCTACCTTGTATCCTCGCATTCCCTTCTCGACATCGCCATAAGTGTCATTGATCTTCTATGCTAGAGCACTATCCATGACTTTTCCGGGGTAAAATTCTTGTGGATCAGGTCCTTGCATACTCAACCCTGTGATCTGATTGATCAACGTCAGATCAACTATTATACAAAGGTTTAGCCACAAATAGTCACCATGATAACAAGAAATAAACAGATTGACACAGGAATTGACTTCCTGGTGTCTACCAAAGTGGGGAATCTTCATGACATTCAGCAGGGTGAATTATGAGAGGTTCATAGTCCACGACTGGGGGATGATCTTCGAATTATTCCCCTTAATTCTGGTCAGGTACTTATGTGGGACGAGCATGTTATAGACTTTGCGATCTCCGAGGTTGAAGTCGCTAAACTTCAATACTGCAATCTTGTCTTGGTTTACTCGAACTACGTGTATCCCCTTCGGGAGGTACGCCGTAACCAAGGTGTATTCAAAATCTATGGGTACGTTGTCTTGATTTATTGCGCTGCTTAGAGGTGGTATATAGGCATGCAATATGGTCGGGATCAATTTGGCATTCGCTAGATCATCCCTATGCTTGGTTTTCTTTTCATCTAATGGTCGGGATGGTCCAGCTCCATGAGCAGTTGACGGAGAGGCTGGAAGTCCTCTCGTCGATGATGCTTGTACACCTGTAGACATCAACATGACTCTTTCAGTCATGAGGTCGATCATAACTTCTTCAACAACTTTCTCTGAAACGCTCAACTCATCCGACATATACGCTCGGGGTTAAAAATCTTGGGTTCGGAGGGTAACTTAGACACATTAATGGGATAGAGAGAAAGAGTGCGATGATCACTATGCAAAATCAACTTAGTTTGCGGGATCAAACTCTCGGTTGGAAAAAGTGTTCTTGGTGCATGGCGCGATGGGATAAATAGGTAACTCGGCAACAGATCTCTTGCAATGGGTTAGAAGCCTTCATTAACTTTGTTATGTCCGTTATGGCACGGTCCCAATGGTCGGATGGCAAGTTTTCTGACCATAAATTTTTTTCTACCCATTCGTCGCGTTGGTCTAACGGTTATAATATCCCCAACGGCTATATTGCTTCGTCATGGTAAAGTGTCATGTGTAGATGTTCTGATATCCCGACGAAGCTCCAATTTTGCAAATTTTCCTTCTGCGAGGTTTCCTTTGGAACCTTCTGCAACTTGTTGATCTTAGCTCTCTTGTTACTTAGCTTTATATCCTTCTTCCCAGTGAGCTTCATCTCGGTATGCCTTTTTCCATTCTGATTCTTATCTTCTTTTGGCATAGTTATTTCACGTTGTTGAGATTCTTTCCTAAGATTCAAGGGTAATCCTTCTTCTTTATCTAGAATAGCTACTTCAATCTTCTGTGGGTCTTCTAGTGTTCTTGCAACTTCGACATCAGGTTCTATGGTGTTAAATAGCTTCGATCTATTCTTTTGTTCTTCAATCAAGTGTGCGATCCTTCTAGTCATGAATTCTTTTAAATCTTTCTTCTGTTGTTCTAAAACTTCCTCTTCTTCTTGCCTTCTGGCCCGATCTCTTTCAATCCAAGGTTTTCCTAGTAGCATGGTAAATGGGGCACTATTCTCATTAAATTTAATAATCTCAAAATCTTCCTCTCTCGAAGTTCCATTGGCATTCATAGGTATCCGAGTGAGCTTTCCACATAGGTTTATCATCTTTCCTTTGAATAGTCCTATTCCTCCTAATGAATGGATCATAGCAGGCCTCCCTATAGCTTCCCAAGTTATCTATGTCATGATATTCACATGTTTTTCCTCATCTAGAACACAATTAGTGTCGAAATCTCCTATTCTTACTTCAAGGCATTATTTTTCTTTGAAGATCTTTGATAATCTGACATGTCGGTGGTCATTCAGGGTTTCTTTCATCTGGAGAAATACTTTCTCTAATTCTTTTTTGGATTCTATCATAATCTTAGTTTCTGGATCTGCCTTAGGGTTTTCTTGGTTCATATTCATTCTTTCAACCTTAGCAATCATTCTAGCGCAATCCAATACTTCATGGTCCATAGCTTTACAAAAAAGACAACTAGGTCTTCTCCCAGGGCATTCCTTAGCAAGATTTCCCAGTATTCTGCAACTGTAACAGAGGGTTAATCCTCTCTTTCTTTTAAATGATCTCCAACCTTCAATGTACGACATGCTAGGATCATGGTAGCTAACCTGCAAACATTTCTTTCTAGGATCCTGCATACACTGATTAGTCCAAACATTCTTTCTATGCATAGGTATAACATATTTTTCACTTTTCTTATCAGATCTACTCATATCAAATATTCTTTCATCTATTAATACCCTAGTTTTCAAGCTAGGATAGAATCTATCAAACATACCTAGATCCATACCGTTGAAACAAAAATTTCCACTTATCTTACTTCTACAGAGAACAAAGCTTTCAGATCTAGAGCTTTTCAATATTCTTACCTTTATCATAGCACAGAGCTTTCAGATCTTACCTCTTTTCTTCAGATCAGACTTCTTTTCCTTAGCACGGAGCTTGTCAAACTAAGTAGGGTACTGCGCACTAGAGCAACAGATCTACACACAAAGCTTTCAAAATTTCAGGTCGGATCTTTGCATAAAGCTTCTTCTTCCTCAGCTCCCAACAATCACAACTTCAGGTCCTGACAATGGAACCATTTGTTGGCACAGGGTCAGACCTAGAGTTCAACGCTACAACAACGCACCAAAAAAACCCTAACTACTGACCCTTTCAG
>JZKD02S1072280.1:0-13199 GCA_000966675.3 Picea glauca | reverse complement strand
GTTGATTGTCTCGTACCATCCATTGCTCCGATTGGTGAATTTCTTGTGTTCCCTACACCATGAAGCCATAAACCGACTGGTGTCATGGAATTCATAGAACTTCATCACGAAGTTCGTCTTAAGCCGCTCCTTTGGGTCCCTGAGCTTGTATTATTTTTGGACCTCTGTCGGGAGGAAAAATCTGACACACTTACCATTCTCATCGTTGATCAAACATTTCTACCCGTCTGTGTGGTCGATGAGCCACTTCAAGACCTCTATGTAGGGAAAAATGGGGGTTGTTCTCGCCACCATGTGTAAATACGACTGTCAGATGTTGGGGAACACATGGTCATCGAGCGCCCTTACGTCCGGGTCACTGTGTGGGATATACTCTAGGTATTCTTCTCTTCTAATCTTGTTGAAGAGATCCCCCCACTGTGGGAGCGCTACCTTGGATCCGGTGCTTGCCTTTGTATCGCCAAAGGCTGGAGGCTAGATGAAGACTTTCTTTGTGGCTGTTTTGAAGACAGGTTCCACCCTAGGGGTGCATTCTAATTGCCTCGCGGTCCCTTGAGAGGAACCTTCGCCTGTCTCTGGTTCTTTTAGCTTTTGTGCTCTCAGTGAGCATCTGGTGGTTGGATTTCTCGACAACATTGTTCCTGCAACTTGAGCAGAGTTTAGAGACAGTGCAGAAAACCAGACGAACACTTATAAATTATAACCAACGAATTGACATACTTGGATACATACCTCTAAATCTTGTTAAACCTGGTTTTTTGATAATCGCGAGGGTCAGTAAAGTCTTCGCGTTGCTCATTTTTCTCCTTCAGACGCTCGGGAATTCTCTTATGTGCAGAATGAATCTGTTCACAATGATTCAAGATATTTAAACATGGAAGATCTACCGCATCACATCAGCCATTCAATTCAGGTTATGAGTGAAATTTCAATAAATCTGCCACCAAATCTTTAGAACTTAAATTCATCATGGGTTGACGGCGTAGGCGCAAGTGGTTATGTGGTCTATTGGCAGTTTCAAAAATTCCATTTTAATTGGCTCATGAGGTAGCAACTAATGCGAGATTGGGTATTAATTAGTTTCTTAAATGTCCAAAATCTGATCGTATCTAATGCTGAAAACATCCCGTCGTGACGCTCTTTCACTGGGTGGATCGAGGGTTGGGATTGTTCTATGAAAATTTTCACTGATATCCTCTTGAAAAAGCTCCAACGATGATCAAACTTATCGTACAGTGTTGACGTGGCAAATCTTACTCAGATGTGTGACTAGGACCTCAGGTACCAAGAATGACTCGGGATAGAACTAGACCGTACGACCCTCTTACCTAGTAAAGACACACGACGTTCGAGACTAGTGACTTAACTCACTCGTATTAATCGGATTCATGAATTTCATTAAGATATTCGTTCTAAAACCAAATCCTAGCTTGCCGATGCTAAAAAGTGTTAAGGATCGACGATTGACGATAAACCTACCCAAGTGCTCTAGGATTGACTCCCTTGACAGAGTCACGATGCCAAAAATGCATCAGGGATCGACGATCGGGGATAACTTTATCGTGGTCAAAAAGTTTGTTGTGATCCTTCTGGATTTTTCCCGATCTTGATAAAGTGCATCAAGCATCGACTATCGACGATTTCTTTTTGTCTTTGTTAACGTTTGTCCTCCTCGTATTTTTTCGATGTCGAATGGGATCAACTATCTTTCGAGCCTTTATGCAAAAAACTTATGCAAACCAAAACTTCCTTCTGCCTTCTATCAATGAAGATTGATGCTTGATGACTGCTCTTTTTTGAGTGTTTCCTTTACTTACTTCAATTCTTTCCGTCGCTGAACCTGAGCGTGTTAGGTACAATGTTTGGCCGTTGATTCTAATTTAGGTGTTAAGGTAGTTTAGTCATGGGGTTTCATAAGTTCAAACAAACCTGAATAGGTGATGAGAGTCATGAAAATAAAAAAAGACAAAATGTTTCAAAATGAAATCGAGTCAGACAGTGCAGAAAACAAGTGGTATCCAAAAAGTGACAAAAATTTGATAAGGATTTTTTAGGGTGTGTTGAGTGCTCAACAAATGGTGACTTACTAGGCAAAATCAAAATCTATGTTCCTACCTTGGGCTCAGCTGTTGCAAAAGCTATTTAAGAACTTAACTGGTTTTTATCAGAGCCTCTCCTATCCTTGCGTTTGAAATTCCCTGGTTGGTGAAATCCGGGCTCGCCTATGGGGTTTCAACCTTTATTCCACCTTCGTTTCCTGTAACCATGACCCATGCCCTCTTTTGACAAGAGTCGAGTGAAGAATTCAATGGCACTAGGAATTTTAGTTATCATCATTCAGTTGCCATGATGTTGCTCCGCTACCAACGAGTGTCCATAGCCCCGACATAGTCATTCCGACGTCACAGATCTTGCTCCACTTCCAACGAGCTTCCATAGCCCCGACAGATTTATCAAGATACCCTCTCGTACTTTGCACTCATTTGATATAATTGTTTTTATTTCGACAGAATGCCCTGAGTGAGTGGGAGAGGAGGACATCTATTATTTGCAAATTGAGATGGTTAAGGTGAATTTTTTCTAGCTCTATCTTGAGGTACATGTAGTCCTTTCCAGCGTACCAGATTTCCCTTCAGGTTTTACCAGACCACCAGGCGGACACTTCATCACTTTGCCAAGGTTGTTTATTTTCACATGTTAGATACATAACTCCTTCAAAACAATCACAATTCTACCAACGCTTTTTTGTGTTGTACGTAAGCATGAGTTGGGAACATAGTTTGTCATATTGCATGAATTAAGGCCAACCAATGCTTTTCTAAACACAAACTTAAAAAGCACAGAAAGTACTATAACAAGAAAAACAAAAGATGAAGAACTCTGCAATCAAGCTACCTAAAAACAAAATATCATGAAAACACACACATTTTGTTTTTAATAGAAATATTGTTTTAGGGCTTGGCCATTCACCGAGAGGGCGTCAGGTTCACCGCCTCAGTTTTTGCAACCGATATGTGCCTACCCCAATTTTCTCGGCTACTTGAAAAGGTTCGAGCCATATATTTTGAAACTTCAAATGTTTTCCCTTTGACTCATTCGCTCTTTCCCATTTCAGGACTAAGTCTCATACTTCAAAATTCTTCTCTTTGGCCTTATGCTTATCAAACCATCTTTTAACTATCTACTGATAAGCAATGAAATTTGATTTTTCTTTCTCCCTTTCTTCTTCCAGCATGAGGAGGGTATCAATTCTCTGTTGAATGAATGATGAGGGTTGTCCTCTAGAATCCTAAGCAAGATGAAGAGATGGAAGATATAGCCCATTCGGGAGAATGGCTTCATGTCAGTATACCAGAAAGTATGGGGAATTCCCTATAGCTTCCTTGGGTGTTACTCTATCAACCCATAAGGAATTATGAAGTGAATTGTGCCAATTCATCTGGTTGTCTGCAACTATTTTCTTTAAGATCCTCACTAGGTTCTTATTAGTTGATTCTGCCACTCCGTTCCTCTGTGGATAGTAATTTGCATAGTATTTGATTATGATTCCTTTGTCTAAAGCAAACTCTGTTAATAGGGTGGAATAAAAGTAAGCAGCATTATCGAAAACAAGGAAAGAAGGAATTCTGAACCTTGTAATCAGTTGTTGTTCTATGAATTGGATCACCACCTTTTCATTTACATGAGTCAGAGGGACGACCTTTGCCCATTTTGTGAAATAGTCTGTGGCAGTCAATATGTATCTATGTTGTTTTGAATAACTCAGTGTAATTTCTCCTATGATATCAACCCCCATTTCTCGAAGGGCCTGGAGACAGCCACAGGTTGGAGTGGGACAACTGCTCTATTTTCCCTCCCCACGCTCATTTGACAAGTTTTACAGTTCCTAGCGTATGTGTGAGCATCCCTGAACAGAGTAGGCCAATAATTGTCGACTCTCAGTATTTTGTGAGTGTTGTTAGTCCCTACGAAGTGTCCACCTACATGACCATCATGGAGCTCCTTCAGAACCTTGTATGCATCTTCACGTTCAAGACATCTTAAAAGTACCCCATCATAATTAAAGTGGAAGAGCACCGAATTTTTGAGACGATATTGTGCTGATTTTAACCTGAGATCTCTCCTTTCCCTGGGATTTAGGTTTTCTGGGCAAGTCCCATGATGTAGGAGATAAGTTAGTTTCTCATACCAAGACTCCTGCCCTGGGGAGACGTATGAAGCTTCACCACACCATATTGCCACTTCATTCTCCCATTCGAGGTCTTCATTTACTTGGTCCCGAGCTTCAACTGCTAGTTTACATAATCCTTGTCCCTTAACCAGTTTAGGAGGTTTTATATTTAGATCAAATTCTTGGACCACTGCCATCCAATTTCCTCTTCTTTCCCCCATCTCCTACTGAGTGAATAGGGATCAAACTCTGGGATGAGGTACAATGACTTTGGTATGGTTCTTTAGGATGTAAGATCTGAAATGTTTCACTGCCTTGTATACTGCATAAGCCTGCTTGTCTATAGCAGGGTAATTTAGTTCGTCCCCTTGGATATTAGTGCTCATAAATGAGACCGGGGACTCATTGTTGTCGTCATCCTTCTGAGTCAATACTACAACTAACGATTACTTGGAGGAAAAAGCATAGAGGAATAAATCTTTGCTAAAGTATGGACTTCGCAACACTGGAGCGTGGGATATTGCAGCCTTAATATTGCTGACAACACTTTTTCGTTCATTATCCCACTTGAATTCAACATTTTTGCGGATAATTTTCTCTAGGGGTTTGATAGTTTCAGTGAAATCGGGGGTGAAATTTCTCACAAAATTGATTTTCCCAAAGAAGGATTACATAGCCTTTTTGTTGTGGGGTAATGGAAGCTAAGCTATAGCCCTAATTTGTTCTGGGTCTATGCGAATTCTTTCTTGATATACAATATGACCTAGTAATTTACCTTCCTCGACACCATAGATAGTTTTCTTAGGGTTTAACAGTATACCATATTTACTACACCTCTCGAAAATCTGGGTTAAGTGTTGGATGTGATCTTCTCTATTCTTTGAATACACAATTACATCGTCCAAATAGACTACTACACATTTTTTGATTAGTCCCCAGAATGCTACATCCATGGCCCTTTGGAAGGTTTCCCCAACATTGATTAACCCAAAGGGCATGCATTTGTAAGCAAAGGTTCCCCACTTGGTTCGGAAGGTAGTTTTCAAATGGTCTTCTTCTAAAACTAGAACTTGGTTGTAACCTGAAAAACCGTTCAGTAGAGAAAAAATCTCAGAACCAGACATGGTCTGCAAGAGTTTCTCCATCGGTGGGACTGAGTAGTTGTCCCTTTTTGATGCTCTGTTGAGGTTCTTGAAATCCACACACAAAAATATCTCCCTAGATTTTTTTCTCACAGGAACCGAATTTTCTACCCATGCAGAGTGTCTAACCTAGAAGATAATATTAACATATAGTAATTTCTTTAACTCCTGACACATGAGAGGCTCCAGGGATGGGTGGTACTTCTGGAGCTTCTGTTGGAAGGATTTCACTCTGGGATTTAACGATATTGTGTGTTGAATGATACAAGTATCATAAGTTTTCAGATCTCGATAGGACCATGCAAAACATCTTGATATTGTCTAAAAAGTTTGAGACAGGCCTTCCTTTCTTATTTAGACACTGTCTTGCCGAGATTTATATTCTTGGGGTTTTCTGGGGTTCCTAGATTAATGGTTTCGTACATGGGACATGAACTTCTTGTCTTTGTGTTCATTGACCCTGAAATATTTCCGTTAAGTCAAAAAAGTTTTCTAAATTGGCTACCCCTTTCGATATCGTGTGAGACCTCGGTTTGTCAGTCGATTGATCTGTTTCAGCTCCTTATGCACGGGGATTGATTCCTACTATTTGTTCCTAAAATATTTCATCGTCGATAGCCAGATCCTTAAAATTTTCTTGATTGGTTAAGAAGTTTATGATCTCTTCATCTCCTTGAAAAACCTTCCAATTAGAAATATTGTTGGGCACCGACGGTTTGTGGAGTAACTCCACAGTGAACCAGGAGGCTTCATAGTCTTCTAAAGGGGATAGCCTTGAGGCAGCAGTGGCCAGAGAATCAGCAATAGTGTTCTTTGTTATGGGGATCACTACAATGTTGAAGGCTTCAAAATGTTCTATTAGTCTGTGCACTTCCTATTGGTAATTACTCATGTGGGGAGAGTTTCTTTGTATAGTGATTCTTACTTATCTAATGAGGATTTCAGAATCTCCTAAAACCTTTAGTTCTTTAACGTTTATGTCTATTTCTTTATTTATCTCTTGTACTAGAGCTTCATACTCGACGGTGTTGTTTATGCACTCAAATTCTAGTCTGCAGGACAAGAAATTTCATTTACCTTTGGGATCAATGAAGATACACCCCACTCCTGATCCTTCTTGTGACTTAGACCCATCAAAGTACAAGGTCTAGACTTGTGAGTGAAAACCATCAGTTTCATTTTGACTACCACTTTCCTCCTTTCCTCCTATCTAATCAATGGTTTAGAACAAAGGTTCTTGATAAAAGAGGATTTCTTTTGCCACTGAGAAAATTTTCTTGATTTTTGAGTAAGAGGAACATCATATGAGAGGGGGGAGAAATTCCCGAAATTAGAGTCGTAGGAATAATTGCATAGGACAGGGAAATCTGTCGAAGAAGTTTTGTTGAGGGTTTCTAGGTTGGTGACAATATGTTTTAGATATCTTTCCCTATCGATCCTGATCATATTCGTGTGTCCCTTTAATGGAAACTAGAGGTGAGCCCAGCCAGTACTAAAGTACCTGTTTATCTTCTCAGACCAATATTGACTAAGTAGCAATCCATAGGCTTATGGGGTATGTACTACAATGATGTCAATCACTTGAACAAATTTTAGGTGAGTCACCATCCTGATCATGACATCTTTGAGATCTCACATAACTTTGATCTGGGTTATGTCTAGTTGTATCACATGTTTATGACTTTTGAGAGGGACTTCATTTAGTTTCTTGCATATAGACAATGGCATAACATTAGAGGATTCCCCTGAGTCAACCAAACAATTGTGGAGGTTTCTGTTGAAGACTTCAAATGTCAAGAGTAACAGTGGGAGAAAAGGCTTTCCCTTCTTATCTTCAGAGCAAGCATTCACAGTTGGTTTACTTCTTAGATATGAGAGGGATGGATTTTCTCCTTGGTCAGTGCTTGTTGTAGGATTTTCTAATGAATTCAATGCTTGTAACAAAAATTCCTTTTGCTGAGTGATTCTACACATGTCCATGACCGATATAATTGCCTTCAATTTTTTCAAATATTCTACTATGTTGTAGTCTAGCTTGGACAATTCTAAAGTACGGATGTTTATAGGATTTCTTCGGGAGAAAAAAGGTTCTTTAGGGTGACCGAACATTAGATTTCCTCTTGAAGTTTGGGTAGTAGTAAGGTCATTTCAGACAAGCTAACCCCTACTTTGTGTTTGCACAACCAAGACCTCTACGAGTGGTTCTTGAACCTCAAATAGGTCATCGGAAGGGATGGGTAGGTCAGGGTCCCATATCAACATGGTTGTTTCTTCTCGTGGATCAACTTATTACTGATAAAAAATATTCATAGCTGAGACGCTTGATAGTTTGGTAAGGGAAACCTCGTCTAGAAATCGGTTGGCCATCAAATTCATGGTATGCACCCATTGTGGGAAGTCTCTTTCAAAATGTTTCTCTTGGTGATAGGTACAAAAAGAGTCGGATGCTATATTTCCCAGATCGATGTTTAAGTTGGCTGGAGGAGGTTCAATTGCTTTGAATAGTGGATTTATTTTAAAAAAGGGTTTATAGGGCCTCTGGCCTTGGTTTCCTTCCCATGTGTTTCTTTTCATGTCTATGATTTCGTTTGACAACTTCTTTACCATGCGTTGTAGGTCTTCTATGTCTCCACTTCCTTTTTCGGGACCTTGTTTTGTTTGTTTCCATGGGGGTTTGGTCAACAAGAGTCCTCTCCTGGGCAGAGGTTGAACTTCCTTCTTGACCAATGAGACCTGGCCTTCTTTATATCCCTTCATTTGGAGTTCTATTGTTTTAGCTTCCTCAAAATTCTAGCTAAGGTTGTTTTGGCAACGCTCTTCACAAACATGGAAATGGAAGCTGGGAGAGCATTAACATATACTTCGATTTGCAAATCCTGAGTGGATTTAGCTTTGGGTTGAAATTTGTTCAGGATAGTGGTGAATCATTGATTGAAGTCTTTAACCTTCTCCTTTGAACTCATGGTTGAGGCGAACAACTCAACCATCAAATCTCATGTAGTGGTTTCTTCTGCAAATTTATCTAGAAAATCCTTTTGAAACTTTGTCCAACTAGTTATGGACCCTACATGCAAGTTAAAATACCATGTGGAGGCCGCATTCTTCAAAGTATAGGGTAAAATCCTGCATACTACATCTTTATGTTGGACATTCATCAATCTAATAGCTAGTATGAATTTTTTGATATGGTCTTCAGGAAATCCTGAGGTTTCAGGGTCAAATTTAGGGAGTAACTTTTATGGATGTTGGGGAAGGTTATGTACTCGTTCGAGGATGGCCAGAGCATCTCTGGCCAACCAGGGTTGATTATTTTGAGGTGGGTTTCCCCTTTATTCATTATACTCATTGTTATCTTCCATGTCGTCCGACTTCGAAACTGAGTGTTTTGAGTTAAACCCTTCCTCGTCAGAAAAATCGTTGGGCTCAAAGTAGTTACCAGCTGGTGTTTCAGGGATTATATTAAAGGGATGTTTGATTTCATTCAGGGCGAAATCTATCAAGTCTCCTATTGTTTGAACAAAACCCTGGTCAGGGGTGGTGACCACTGGTCTGCTTACTTGTTTTCGACGAGGAAGTACAAAGCTAAGGTTAGTGGTCCGATTATTTGGGCGTAAGTGCTTGTGATTCTTGTGAACTGGTTCAACTCCTCATGAGGAAGAGCGTAAAGTATTTTAGGGAATACATGTTCTTCCTATTGTTGGGATGAGTTACTCGTTTCAAGAGTACTCAATGTGTGTGGGATGTCTTGAGAATGACTAGCCATGCGTGTGGGCCATTTTGAATCTGTAGGGTGTGTGAAATATTATATAAAAAATATTGTTAGCCATTCATTCTTCATGCCGTCCTTCTAGCACCAATTCTGTTGAGGGGTACTAAGTCCTTTTAACTCAACAGTAGGAACCAAACCTGCCACCGAGGCCCAATTAGACTCTGCAACGTTTGATAGTGGAATGGTTCTCCAGATCTTGTGATCCGACCAATTAATCGATGGACTTTACATAGTGGTTTACAAGATATCTTCTCATAAAAAATGCTCCTTCAATTTGAACGTTCTCTTTTTGTATTTTCTCTTATAGGTGGGTCTGATACAAGATAGGTGCTAGTATAAACCAGCTGGGTAACAAAAGGGGGAAAGCTTAACTATTGAAGAGGGATGAGCTCGGGATAACTCTCTTGCTCAAGCATGCAAACAATGATTCTTACACCTACGGAAAGCCTAGTACTAATACATCAACTTGCTGGTATTTCAATTATTGACTGCGATACAATAATCATAAGAGAACATACATGCAATAAAATAATGGTAGGAAAAATAGTTTCCTTAGCTCTAATCACTAATCACACATTAACACAATGATTTGTTTTACATAATTAGAGATAAGAATTATAAAAATATTGAATCAGATAACTTATCAACAGATTCAGAGACCCTTACTCGTTACAACATCCATTCATGAGACAAAGTTGAAAGTAATTTCTCCTTAGATCCAATCACACACGCTTTTGATGAAAACATAAGTTTATCTCCGGTCCTAAACATGACTTCTCTATTAAGGTAGTTCTGAAATAGTTCTTTACAATTCCAAAAATGAGGGTATTTGCAAAAACCATCTACCTCTTCTAATAGGTCGATCCTCTTATTTATAGCAAATTATTAACTAAAAATAACTATCAAAAGTGCAAGCTAAGTAAAGCAAACATCGCCACATGACGATTTCATCTCTCAGTCTTCTAAGAGTCATCAAATGGTTTCACTTGAGTGGATGACTCTTCTCATACTCTGACCATTTGACGAAGAGTTCCTCGCATGTGTTGGCATACAGGAATCTATGTTGGTCCATCGAGGCCGAAAGGATCTCCTTTATTTCCATTGCCTGTGCTCGATACATGACTAGTTTAACACTCAACTGCTGTAACATTGTTCGAGCCTTGATTGGGTGATCCATGAATTGTTGTACTTGTCCGGGCGCCATGTTAGCCACCTTTTCTATCTCCGCAGTCCATGATGAGTCTTGTTTTGCATGTAGTTTGACTATGTCATGCAAGTCAACAAAGTCCTCAGGGGTGGCAAATTCTGGGAGATTGATGTCTCTCATCACTTGATTGATCTTGGTCCAACTTCTTTCGCAATCGACCCATTTCTCTTGGATCTTCTGATGAGGTTCTTGGGAGATTTTCACCCAATATTTGATTGACTTCCTTATATGGTCAATGCCGCTGTCCCTTAGTACACGAATGCTTTGCTCTTCGACATCTCAACCCTTTTGAACCATGCTGATGTAATCAATTCTTTCCATCACTTGGTGGGATTTCTCATACCATATTTCCATGTTCTTGCATGTTTCCCGCGCCACAAGGGTGTCTTCTTGGAAATCATCTATCCCTGTAGTGAAAAGGTGCTGCTCACTTGTGAATTTACTGTAGGCATCCTGGAATTCGCTTCTCAAGAACACCGTGTCTTGCATGGAGTCCTAATAATACTTCACCAAATGTCACAGATGCTCCAAATCCTTTAGCGCAAAGGCCAACTCCTCTTGATATTTCCTTTCTCTATCCACGGTGGCATCTGTGATTTCCATCCCTGCACTAATAAGCTCAGACATCTTAGCATGCTCTGTGCTAATCAATTTATCCTCTGTGGTGATGTGAATGGAACTGTCCAGAGTAAGTCTCCTCTTCTCAGTGGTTCTCTTCATGATGGATTTCCTCTTTCGGTCGTAGGTGATGGCTTGTATGTCAGCGAACTCATCCATAGGTACGGGGATTTGTTTCTCTCCCCAAGTAAGAGTGTTTCCCAGGCTCTCGACGTTGTATATCTGTTCAAGACTGGGTTCTTGAAGCTCTTCTGTACATCCCGAAAGCTAGGCCTCTGGTTGTTGCTCATTGAGAAGTAAAGTATTGGCCAAAATTGATGAATTAGGGGCAGGCTCGGTACTTATTTGATAATCAGCTATCGAGATGCTGATTTCTTGTTGTGGAGTTTCTCCTTCTTGTTCACCTGATCCTAGCTCGTCCTTCGAGTCATCCATCAGGGTTCTCACTGTATCGAGTAGCTGAGCATCTAAGACACTTTCGACCTCCTGGTCACTTTGTGGAAGGCTTTGAATTGGAGCATCGGGAGATGGGGAAGATGATTTCTCGGGTTCCTTTTCCTCTATAATTTGCACTAGAGTCACCAAGGAAACCTCCAGACTCTCCTCATCATCATAGATAGTTATTAATTCATGCAAGGGGTTTGGTGCACTAGTTCTACCTGGTGTCCTTGATATCTCAGGTTGAGTTTAAATTCCCCTGGGTGATCCGACCTGTGGTGGTGGGATTTCAGGATTTTCTGGCCCGATGATTCCTTCAAGTTGTATCGGCTCTCAGCCGCTTGTCTCTCCTCGGCTTTCGATTGGGTTGTCGACAAGAACCATTGTCATCTCTATGAGATCCGAGTCATTCTGCAACTGATCAATGACTCTTCGTGCTTCTGCCATAAGGAGAAATCCCCTTGTCTTCCCTTATGGTGTCAAGAACAAACCCCTTCTCTACTTCTCTATTGCCTCTGCCGCTTTGATTTCCTCCCTGGCACCGAGGGCCTCTTGAGTCGACTTCTCTAGTGTTTCCACCTGTTCATCCATGCTCATGGCCTTGAAGTTGGTAATGTTCAGGTTGGCCATCCTTTGCACCACTTCGTCCCAGTCCTGGACGTTTTATGTGAAGACATCGTCCTCAAACTTATCGTGAGCATACAACCAATAGGATGACACCTGTGAAGCATGTTGCAGGACCAAGCCTTTTGGATCGTGCTTGGAGAATAGGCCTGTCGGGAACTTGAATTCGAGTTGGCTGAAACCTTCTTGTTTGGCTTGAGCAATATTCTTTACCAGATAGAAACCTACATGGAACCCGTATGGTATGAAGGCCCATTTCTTGTCTTTGACTAGTTTGGCGTTGTAGCCCTGTAGGATGGTCTGATAACAAATTTCTCCCATGAAGAGCTGGTCTGGGACATGACCTAGTAGGAGATGTGGTGCTCCAGTGGCCCCAAACACCCCTATGTAGGTTGCACGCTCATCCAAGTACCAATGGCCTACCTTGGCTATCATTTTATTCTGTTCTGTTGATAGCCTTGGGCATTCCTTCTGAAAAATAATAAAATAGATGCGGGCGATGAATTCATCGCAGATGAACGAGTAAGATTTCTTGTACCTATTTTCCCATAACACGCTGAAGTAGACATGGACCGGGAGCTCTAGAACATGCCAACTCAGATTCATGTCGGCGAAGACGTTCCTAGCGCACATGACATCGAGTAGGAGCAAGGCCATGCAGAAAGTTGGTCCCTCTCCTTCCTTCGACGTCTGAGCCTGCTGCACATAGATGATTAATTGTTTGGAGATTATTTCTCCCCAGTTGAAACTGCTCCCGACGATTGCAACCATGTATGCCAAAGGCATCTATGCTTCCAAGAACTTGGAGCAATCATTTTCTCCATATAGACGACAAATGAGAGCCATCAAATAGATGTATGGCTCCCTCAGGTTGATTGTCCCATACCATCCATTGCTCCGATTGGTGAATTTATTGTAGTCCCTCCACCATGAAGCGATAAACCAACTGATGTCATGGAATTCATAGAACTTCACCACGAAGTCCATGTTGAGCCGCTCCTCTGGGTCCCTGAGCTTGTAGTATTTTTGGACCTCTATCGAGAGGAAAACCCTGACGCACCCACCATTCTCATCGTTTATCAAACATTTCTTCTCGTCCGTGTGGTCGATGAGCCACTTCATGACCTCTATGTAGGGAAAAATGGGGGTTCTGCTCACCACCATGTGTAAATAAGACCGTCGAATGTTGGGGAACACCTTGTCATCGAGAGGCCTTACTTCCGAGTCACT
>JZKD02S1072225.1:0-13199 GCA_000966675.3 Picea glauca | reverse complement strand
AAATAAAACCCTAATTACATAGCATCGCAATATTCAACCAGATCTAGCATTCATCCACATTATTTAGCACTCAAATATCATATTAGATTCATCTATAATTTAACATCGCACTAAGCATTGAATCATATAAAAAAATGAACAACCAAAAGCACAAAGAATTCACAACACATGATCTACGTGGTTCACCCCCACCCTGGGGCTACATCCACCAACTCTTCTTCTCTTTATTATCTTATGTCAAGCATCTTACATGCACAAAGGATCATAACATCACTATGCATAGGATAGGAGATCTGTGTGCACTTTTCCAGATCCTCCTTCCCCAAGTAGATCTAGGCACAAAACCTTACACAATCTATGCACAAAGCACTACAGATGACTTGCACTTAGCTCTGCAAGTCTTAATCACGTCCTCTTGCACATAGCCAGTACTAGCACTTAGCCATCAATCACTACTTACATTACCTAGTCTTTTATTTATACATTATAAAATAGGCCTAGGCATGGGTAAACACATGGGCCGACATCCCCATACCCATTACATAACCTAAAAACCCAAAAATCCCTAAAGAGGGGCTGTGATTTCACGATCTCCACCTTGTCTTGCGCTCCACCTTCAACAACCTGTCAAATTCCCAAAAATAGGTCAAACATGCCCAAGGATCCTCAAAACTTGGTCAAGGGCCAACATTCCCCCAACGCTCACCTCTGACTCATCCAGAGTCACTCTGGTCTAGACAATTCTACCTCAAAAGCCTTGATCTAGGCTCAATATGCTTCGACTTGTTGTTGTTCCATGGCCTCCTACTCAACGAACTCTTGGATTATTGCTTCATTGACAGGTCCCTCTAAGCGATGTTCAGCTACAGTGATGACTTTCTCTAGTTCTTCTCCTCAACCTTCGATCTCTGAGAACAGTTGGAAAGCCTCATCCTGTATAGGTTGGAGCCTCTGAGCCACTTCCATAACTCTGCTTTGAATGGTGTGGACCTATTGTTGAGAAGTGCACTGTTCTTGGGATCACTTCATCCTTTCAACAAATGACAGGGGATTCAACTATTCCTGTATTGTTTCTACTTGCTACTTTGCCTCCTGGAGCTGTGACTCTAGTGCCTTCAGTTCTATATTCTCAGCGAATTGCTCATAAGTCTAGGCACTACGATCACTTAGTTGTTTACATTCCATATCAAGGGCCTTTATTATCTCAACTACGCTTCGAGTCGTTGCTTCTCTTTGATCCCTCACCTCTTAGGGAGTGTCGGGTACTGTTTGGAGCTCTAAGTCTGTTATTCTTTGCTATAGCTGCTGGATAGCTTTTGCGAGATGTTCTACTTGATTTTCAACTTAGTCTTCTACTTTTGGCTCTAAAACTGTCACAGAGAAAAGTGCTCTATTGACTAATTCTTTCACTTCAAGTTTCTCTACGAGCAACTGTTCTTTTTCTTGCTGAATCTATGATTTCTCCTCTTCAAACTTGGTTTGGAGAGAAACCTTCTCCTACTTCACAACTTGACATTGTTCCACGACTACTTATTGCACTTGCTTCAAGGCTTGGGTGGCTTGTTCTATTTCTTCCTTTGCGCGATGAAGGAGAGCTTCAGTCACATTAGCTAGTCGACGGAGTTGGGCTGACTCATCTCCTAACTCTGGTTCTTCCGATGGCAAGGGAACAATGGACACTGCACGAATGGACTGAAGGGCTTGCTGTACCCCTCAGAGTTCAAATTAGATTCTATCATACATTTATTCCTTCTTGCTTCATGCTTCTATAAGATGTCTTGCGAAGCATCTGTGACAGCTGCTATGATAAATTTGAAGTCATCGACAATGAGAATGATCTGCATCATGGTCAAGGTGGCTCTGGATTTCTTTTAGGAAGAGGGTTTCAGGGTAGAAAACTTCCTCTTATTCAAGGGATCATCCTCATCTCTAGGCGGTGTTACTTCACCTTGCTTCTTCTCATCTTCTTTGCCATTTATCTCTTCTACTTCATCATCACCCCCTCGACCAGGTGATACTGAAGCAGTTTTATCTGATGCACTACTTAAATCTTGGACTTTTGCGGTCTTCTTCCTTCTACTGGTTCTGGGTGTGTCATGTTCTTTGTGAGTGGCCTCTGAGTTGTAAATTTTGGGGTCAGACATCTTTGCAGCCTTAGCGAGGATAAGGTGTTCTACTGACCAGTCCTTAGTTATCTTCTCAAGGTCCTCTTCTATGAGGAAGATCTTTATTATGACTAAAGCTCTTCCTTATGTTCATCGGCTCGCGCAGTGATATAGATGAAGTGACGATCTACGCGGAACTTCATGAGGGGTCAGAACTATTGTAGGGTGTTCAAGGTCATTTGAGGTTCAACTTCGATAACCCTCTTCATTTGGAGATAATACATATGAAAAAATGTGTTCGACTGCCATTGTTTTCCCATATCTCTCGAGTACCAGAGCATGGTGAAATTCATAGCAACTGGCTCTAACGGCTCAATGTCCAGGAAGGTCACACCTTCCAACATCTCCCAAGAAATAAGCACTATGAGGATCATGAGCCAGCTAAAGTGGAACTCATATCCCTGGTCCTGAGCTTTGCAATAGTCTAACTCTAGCTGGTTGACTAGGCACTTCACCCAGTTCATTTGTAGGCCTTCTACACATTTTCCCGCGAGGTCAACAACAAAGCCTATGACCTGTGTGGGTCTGTTCTTCCTTACTATCTTTCCTGTGATTAATTGGCATGCTAGGCGCACTGCGCCATTTTGGATGAAAGCTACCTTGTAGCCTCGTGTCCCCTTTTCAACATCATCATAGATATCCTTGATCTTCTGTGCTAACGCGCTATCTATGGATTTCTCTGGATAGAAGTCCCGCGGGTTAGTTCCTTGCATAGTTAACCCAATGATCCTATGGATCAACATCAGATCGACTGTGGTATGGAAGTCTAGCCATAAGTAGTCTCCATGGTAACATGAAAGTAGGAGCTTGACACAGGCGTTAACCTCCTGGTGCCTTTCAAAGTGTGGGATTTTCATTACATTCAACAGGGTAGACTGTGCGAGGTTCATCGTCCACGACTGGGGGTTTATTTGCGAATTCTTCCCCTTCATCTTGGTCAAGTATTTATACAGGGTGAGCATACTATGGTTCTTGCGGTCTCCAATGTTGAAGTCACTGAACTTCAACATTGCAATCTTGTACTATTGCACTCTAACTGCATGTATCCCCTTCGAGAGGTATGCAGTAACCATGGTGTAATCAAAATATCTCATCACACTATCATGACTCACTACACCAACCAGGGGCGAGATGTAGTTGGGTAAGATAGTCAGGATTATCTTCGCATTTGCTAGGTCATCTCTGTCCTTGATTCTCTTTTCTGTGACAGTTCAGGATGGTCCGGATCCGTGAGCGGTTGACGGGGAGGCTTGCACTCCTCTCATCGAGGATGCTTGAATACTTGCAGAAATTACTTTCTCAACCATGAGATCGATGAGAAATTATTTGATGATTTTCTCCATGACGTTGAGCTCGTCCGACATACATTCTTATATAGGATGAATGAATGAGTGCACAAAACAATAGAACTGGTGTTGATCTTACTAATCATAGCATGGTAGAAATGAGTTCTCTCTGATACAATTCGCAAAATTTTTCTCGGTGCAACAGTTGACGAAATAAGTAGACAACAATGTAATGGATCTCTCCAACGGACAAGAGACCTTCATTAATTCAGTTCTGTCCATTACGACATGGTCCCAATGGTATGATGGTGAGCCTTCTGACCAAAAATTCCTTTCTACCCGTTCGTGGCATCAGTATAATGGTTATACTATTTCCAACGGATATATTTTCCCGCCATGGAGAAGTGTCACGTGGCATTGTTATGCTATCCCAACAAAGTTCCAGTTTTGCAAATTTTCCTTCTGCGAAGTTCCCTCTAGAATCTTCTGTAATTTTTTGATCTTTACTCTCTTCTTACTGAGATTTCTAGCATTTTTTCCAGTGAGCTTCGTCTCAGTATTCCTCTTTCTATTCTAATTCTTATCTCCTCTTGGTATAGTAACTTCGTTTTGTTGAGATTCTTTCCTAGAATTCAATGGAAATACTTCTTATTTATTTGGGGTAGGTGCTTCAATCTCTTGTGATTCTTCCTGTGTTCTTCCAACTTCAACATCAATGGTTCTAAATATCTTTGATTTGTTCTCCAATTCTTCAATCAAGTGTGTGATCCTCTTAGTCATGAAATCTTTCAATTCTTGCTTCTTTTTCTCTAAGACTTCTTCTTTTTTCCTTCTAGCACGATCCTTTCCGATCCAAGGGTTTCCTAGTAACATAACAAATGGGGCATTGTTCTCAATAAATTTAAGAACCTCAAAATATTCTTTTGTCGAAGTTCCATGAGCACTCATAGATATCTGAGTAAGTCTTCCACATAGGGTTATCAACTTTCCTCTCAATAATCCTATTCCTCCTAATGAAGGAATCATAGCAGGCTTTCCTAAAATTTCCGAAGTTCTTTCTGTCATTATATTCACCTGTGTTTCCTCATCCAGAATACAATCAATGTCTAAGTCTCCTATTCTTACTTCTCTTTGCTCTTTCTCTTTTAATATCTATGATAGATTAGTATCTCTATGGTCATTCAGGGTTTCTTTCATCTGTAATAGTACAGTCTTTGATTCTTTCTTAGGTTCTACCATGATCTCAACTTCTTGACCTTTCTCAAGGTCTTCTTGTCTCATATTCATTTTTTCAAGCTTAGTTATCATTCTAGGGCAATCTAAAAATTTGTGATCCATAGATTTACAACAAATACAACTAGATATTATACCAGGACATTCCTTAGCCAGTTGTCCCAGTCTTCTGCAGCTGTAACAAAGAGTTATTCATCTCTTTCTCTTAAATTATCCCCAACCTTTCCTGTACTGTGCACTAGGATCATGGTAGCTAACCTGCAAAAAATTCTTTCTAGGGTCCTGCATCCATTTATTAGTCCAAATATTCTTTCTATGCATAGGAATAACATATCTTTCACTATTCTTATCAGATCTATTCATATCAAATCTTCTTTCTTCTAGTTGTTCCCTACTTTTCAATCTAGGACAAAATTTATCAAACACACCTAGATCCATACTCTTGAAATAAAAATTTCCACTTATCTTACTTTCAGCAGAGCACAAATATTCCAGATCTAAAAATTTTCACTATTCTTACCTCTATTAGAGTACAAAGCATTCATATCTTACCTCTTTTCTTTAGATCTGCCTGCTTCCCTATCACAGAGCTTCACAAGTCAAGCAAAAAATCTATGCACATATATTTCTTTCTTTTCCTCAGTTCCCAACAATCACAGTTTCAGTTCAGATCTTCACATAGAGCTTCTTCTTCCTTAGTTCCCAGCAATGATAGTTTCATGTCCTGACAATAGAACTATTTGTTGGCATAGGGGTAGACCCAGGGTTCAATGCTCAAGAGAACACCAACAAAACCCTAACTACCAGTCCTTTCGGCAACACCTGCAAAGCAAATGAAGTCTCACCTGAGGTAGAAGCAGGGGTGGTTGCAGGACTCAGATATCCACAACCTTAGTTGGGATACATATCTGTGATTATAACACCTTATCAAAGAACTTATCAATTACAGTTCATCAATATTAAACCAACATCTACTTTGTAGATGAAACCCTAATTATAGAGCATCAGAATATTCAATCAGATATAGTATGTTCAAGCACTAAGCACATCAACATAGGTCAGATCTATCATTCATCCACATTATTCAACACTCAACTATCATATCATATTTATCTATCATTTAACATCGCACTAAGCATTGAATCATATAAACAAAAGAACAACCAAAAGCACAAAGAATTCACAACACAAGATCTACGTGGTTCACCCCCACCCTGGGGCTACGTCCACCAACTCTTCTTCTCTTTATTATATTCTGTCAAGTGTCTTATAGGCACAAAGCATCAGAACACTACTCCGCATAGGACAGGATATCTACATGCACTTCACGAGATCCTCCTTCCCCAAGTAGATCGAGGCACAGAGCCTTACACAACCTGCGCACAAAGAACTACAAATGACTTTCACTTAGCTCTACAAGTCTTAATCATGTCCTCTTGCACATATCCAATACTAGCACTCAACCATCGGTCACTATTTGCATCCCCCAGTCTTCTATTTATACATTTAAATAGGCCTAAGCATGGGTAAACCCATGGGCCGACATCCCCATACCCATTAAATAACCCAAAAATCCCTTAAGAGGGGCTAAGATCCCGCGATCTTGGCTTTGACTTTCACTCCTCCTTTGACATCCTGTCGAAGTCCCAAAAATAGGTCAAACATGACCAAGGATCCTCAAAACTTGGTCAAGGGCCAACATGTTCATCATCCCACTTAAAATCAACATCTTTGCGGGTCATTTTTTGCAAGGGTTTGATAGTTTCAGCAAAATCGGGGGTGAACTTACTCACAAAATTGATTTTCCCAAAGAAGGATTGCATAGCCTTTTTGTTGTGGGGTAAGGGAAGCTGAGCTATTTCCCTAATTCATTCTGGGTCTATGCGAATTCCTGCTTGAGATATAATATGAACTAATAGTTTTCCTTCCTTGAAACAAAATACAGTTTTCTTAGAGTTTAAAGATATACTGTATCTCCTACACCTTTCTTTGAATACATAGTCACATTGTCCAAATAAACTACTACACATTTGTTGATTAGTCCCCGAAAATCTATGTCCCTGACCCTTTGGAAGGTTTCCCCTACATTGATTAACCCAAAGGGAATGCGTTTATAAACAAAGGTTCCCCACTTGGTTTGGAAGGTAGTTTTCAATCGGTCTTCCTCTGAAACTAGAACTTGGTTATAACCGAAAAAACTGTCTAGCAGGGAGAAAAGCTAAGAACCAGACACAGTCTGCAAGAGTTTCTCCATTGGTGGAACTGGGTAGTTATCCTTTTCAGATGCTCTGTTGAGGTTTCTTAAATCCACACACAGGCAGATCTCCCCATAATTTTTCCTGACAGGAACCAAATTTGCTACCCAGGCAGAGTGTCTAACTTGGAAGATAATTTTAGCATCTAATAATTTCTTTAATTCCTGACACATGAGAGGCTTCAGGGATGGGTGGTACTTTCGAAGCTTCTGTTGAATGGGTTTTACTCCAGGTTTTAATGGGATTGTGTGTTGGATAATGTGAGTATCATAATTTTTTAGATCTCAGTAGGACCATGCAAAAACATCTTGATATTCTCTGAACAGTTTGAGATAGGATTTCCTTTATTCTTTAGATATTGTCTTTCCAAGATCTATATTCTTAGGGTTCTCCGGGGTTCCTAGATTTATAGTCTCGTACATGGGACATGAACTCCCTGTCTTTGTGTTTGTTGACCCCTTAAATATTTCCCTTAAGTAAAAAATGTTCTCCAAATTGGTTACCCCTTTTGGTATCATGTGAAACCTTGGTTTGTCATTCGACTGATTTGTTTCAACTCTTTGTTCATGGGGATCGGTTTTCACTAGTTTCTCCTAAAACATTTCATCATCAATAGCCAGATCTTTAAAATTTTCTTGATTGGTTAAATTTTTTATGATCTGTTCATCTCCTTCAAAGACCTTCCAATTAGAGATATTATTGGGCATTGATGGCTTGTAGACTAGCTCCAAAATGATCCAGGAGGATTCATAGTCTTCTACAAGGGATATCCTAGAGGCAGTAGTGGTGAGGGAATAAAAAAGAGTATTCTTTTCTCTGTGGATCGTTGTAATATTGAAGTCTTCAAAATGTTCTACTAGTCTGTGCACTTCCTATTGATAATTCCTCGGGTGCGGAGAGTTGTAGTGTATAATGTTCCTTACTTTCCTAATGATGATTTAAGAGTATCTGAAAACCTTTTTTTCTTTGATGTTTAAGTATATGGATTTCTTTAGCCCTTGCACTAAAGATTCATACTCGACGGTATTATTAGTGCATTCAAATTCTAGTTTGCAAGAGAGGAAATTTTGTTTCCTCTTAGGATCAATAAAGATACACCCCGCTTCTAATCCTTCTTGCGATTTAGATCCATCAAAGTAAGAGGTCCAAACTTGTGAGAGAAAATGATCCACTTCTCATTTCCTACCAATTTCCTCCTCTCCACCCATTTGCTCTGTGGTTTTCAACATAGTTTCTTGACAGAAGAGGGTTTCTTCTACTGTGGTCAGTACATTTTCTTGAAAAGTTATTTTAGAGTTTTGAGTAAGAGGAACATCATATGAGAGATGGGAGAAATTATCGAAATCAGAGTCACAGGAGTAGTTTCCTAGCATGGGGAAATATGCCTAAGAGGGTTTGTTAATGGATTCTAAATCACTGACATTATGTTTGAGATACCTTTCCCTATCGATCATGATCATGTTCGTGTGTCCCTTTAATGGAAACCAAAGGGGAGCCCAGTTTGTACTAAAGTATACATTCAACTTCTCAGACCAATCTCTACTAAGTAACAATCCATAAGCTTCTGGGATATCTACTACAATGATGCCAATCACTTGAAAACATTTTGGGTTTGTTTCCATTATGATCATGACATCCTTGAGTTCTCCCATAAATTTCACCTGGGTTCTATCCAGTTGTAACACATGCTTATCACTTTTGAGAGGCACTGCATTTAATTTCTTGCAGAT
This sequence comes from Picea glauca, assembly GCA_000966675.3. Taxonomy (NCBI): domain Eukaryota; kingdom Viridiplantae; phylum Streptophyta; class Pinopsida; order Pinales; family Pinaceae; genus Picea; species Picea glauca. Next base: position 4,530 of record JZKD02S1072225.1, on the reverse strand, counting down.
AGATAATGGCATAAAATTAGAGGATGCCCCTAAGTCAACCAAACAATTATGGAGGTTTCTATTGAATACTTCAAATGTCAAGAGGAATGGAGGAACAAAAGGCTTTCCCTTTTTATCTTCAGAACCAGATTTTATAGTTGGTTTATTTCTTAGATCCGTGAGGGATGGATTTTCTCCTTTGTCAGTGCTTGTTGTAGGAGTTTCTATTGACTTCAAGGCTTGTAACATAAATTCATTTTGTTGGGGAATTATACACATGTCCTTGACCGATATATTTTCCTTCAATTTTTTTAAATCTTCTACTATGTTGTAGTCTAGCTTGGGCGATTCTCATGTATGGATGTTTATAGGGTTTCTTTGGGAGACAAAAGGTTCTTTTGGGTGATCAAATGTTTGTTTTCCTCTCAAAGTGTGGGTAATGGTAAGGTTGTTTGAGATAGGCTAACCCCTACTTCACGTTTTCACAACCAATACCTCTGGAGGTGGTTCTTGAACCTCAAATAGATCATCAAAAGGCATTGGCAAGTTCGGGTCCCATAATATCATGGTTGTTTATTATGGAGGGTCAACTTCTTCTTGATCAACAATATTCATCGTTGAGCCGCTTGATTTTTTGGTAAGGTAAAACTCATCTATAAACCAATTGGCCATCAAATTCATGGCATGCACCCATTGTGGACAATCACTTTCACAATGCTTCTCCTGGTGATAGGCATAGAAGGAGTCAGATGCTACATTTCCCAGGTCGATAGGTGAATATCGTACTTTCTTATGAGTGAATACAAGGATTGTTCTGAAACTTATCTTAAGCGAATAGACTTAATATATATCTATCCTCAGAATGGGAAACAAAACTGAGGAGCTGAGTAATTCTTTCATTAGAAAGAATGCATGCAATTTCCACTTAAATAGAATATTTATATATTACCTATGTTTTCAAATTTCCCTAAACTTTACCTTGTAAGGTGAACACAGTGAACTGATGACCCTAGGGGTTCACGAAGGTGTGTTTAAGTTGTCTAGAGGAGGTTCAATTGCTTTGAATGGTGGATTTATTTTAAAGAAGGGTTTATAGGGCCTTTGGCATTTGTTTCCTTCCCCTGCACTTCTTTTCATGTCTATGATTTCGATGGAAAATGTCTTTACCATATGTTGTAGGTCTTCTATGTTTCCACTTCCCTTTTCAGGACCTTGTTCTATTTGTTTCCCTGGGGGTCTGGTCAACAAGAGTCCTCTCATGGGTGGAGGTTGAACTTCCTTCTTAACTAATGAGACCTGGCCTTCTTTACATCCCTTCATTTGGAATTCAATTGTTTTGGGTTCCTCAAAATTCTCAGCTAAGGTTGTTTTGGAAGCCCTTTTTACAAACATGGAAATGGAAGCAGGGAGAGAATTAGCATATACTTCGATTTACAACTCCTAAGTGGGTTTATCTTCAGGTTGAAATTTGTTTAGGATAGTGGTGAATCATTGATTGAAGTCTTTAACCTTTTCTTTTGAACTCATGGTGGTGGTGAACAACTCATCCATCAAATCTCTTGTAGTGGTTTCTTCCGTGAATTTGTCTAAAAATTCCCTTTGAAACTTTGTCGAACTAGTTATGGACCCTAGAGGAAAGTTAAAATACCACGTAGAGGCTGAATTCTCAAAGGTATAGGGAAAAATCATGCATACTATGTCTTCATGTTGGACATTCATCAGTCTAATAACTAGTATGAATTTTTTTATATGGTCTCCAGGCAATCGTGAGGTTTCAAGGTCAAATTTATGGAGTAACTTTTCTGGATGTCAGGGAAGGTTATGTACTCATTCAGGGATGGCCAAATCATATCTAGCTGACCAAGGTTGATTATTCTGAGGTGGGTTTTCCATTTCTTCATTATTATCATTGTTACCTTCCATGTCATCTGAGTCCAAAGTTGAGCATTCCGAGTTAAACCCTTCCTCGTCAGAAAAATCGTCGGGCTCAATGAAGTTACCAACTGGTGTTTCAGGGATCATATTGAGGATATGCTTGATCTCTGTGAGGGAAAAATCTATCAGGTATTCTACTGTGTGAACGAAAAACTGGTCTGGGGTGTCAACAACTGGTATGCTTACTTGTTTTCTACGAGTAAGTAATGGATCTAGGGGTAGTGATCCAATTTTTTAGGTGTAAGCTCTTGTGATTCTTCTGAACTGGTTCAAATCCTCGTGGGGAAGACCGTAAGGTATTTCAAGGAACAAATTTTCTTCCTCTTGATGGGGTGAGTTACTTGTTTCAAGAGTACTCAGTGTATGTGGGTTGTTTTGAGAATGACTAGCCATGCATGTGGTCTGTTTTGAATCTATAGGCTATGTAAAATATTATATCAGAAATATTTTTAGCCATTCATTCTTAAGCCCTCCTTATAGCACCATTTCTGTTGAGGGGTCCTAAATCCATTTAAATCAATAGTAGGAACCAAACCCACCATTGAGTCCCAATTACACTTTTCAGCGTTTGATAGTGGAATGGTTCTCCAGATCTGTCGATCCGACCAAATAATTGATGGGCTTTACATATTGATTTACATGATATCTTCTTATGAAAGTCCCTCCTTCATTTTAAATGTTCTCTTTTGAATTTTCATTTATTAGGTGGGTTTGCTAAAATATGTGTGCTGGTATAAATCAACTGGGTAAAAGGGGAAATATCAACTACTGAAGAAGACTGAGCTTGGGATAACCCTTGTGATCAAGAATGCAGACAAACATTTTCATAACTGTGACAAGCCTAGTACTAATACATCAACTTGTTGGTATTTTAATTATTGACTGAGATACAATTATTAAAAGAAAACATACATGAAATAAAATGATGACAAGAAAAATAGTTTCCTTAGATCTAACCATTAATCACACATTAACACAATGATTTGCTTTCCATCATTAGAGACAAGAAATATAAAAATATTGAATTAGTTAACTTATCAATAGATTTAGAAACTCTTACTCATTACAACATGCATTCATGAGATAGAGTTAGAAGTAATTCATCCTTAGATCCAATCACACATGCCTTTGATGTAAAACAAAAATTTGTCTCTAGTCCTAAACATGACTTCTTAATTAAGGTAGTTACGAAATAGTTATTTACAATTCCAAAAATGAGGGTCTTTGTGAAAACCATTGACCTTTTCTAAAAGGTCGATATTCTTATTTATAACAAATCATTAACTAAAATTAACTATCAAAAGTGCATGCTAAGTAAAAAAAAACATCGCCACATGGTGCTTTCATCTCTTTGTCTTCTAATAGTCATCGAATGGTTTCATTGAAGTGGATGACTCTTCTCATACTTTGACCATTTTACAAAGAGTTCCTCGTATGTGTTGGCATACGTGAATCTGTGTTGGTCCATCAATGATGAGAGTATCTCCTTTACTTCTAATTCACGTGCCTGATACATGACTATTTTGACACTTAACTGGTGTAATACTATTCGAGCCTTGATCAGGTGCTCCATGAACTGTTGTACTTGTCCTGATGCCATATTCACCACCTTTTCTATTTGTGCAGTCCATGATGAGTCTTGTTCTGCATGTTGTTTGACTATGTCATGCAAGTCAACAAAGTCCTTAGGTAAGACAAATTTTGGGAGACCAATGTCTTTCATCTTGTTGTTCCTGATATTAAACTTAAGGCTCAAAGAGTAATTTCATGCATCAGGAAAATTTAAAGAGATTTTTTTAAAAGAGTGTTTTTTCTACCTTTAGTTATATAAGAAAATATCCCTAAATGAAATTAATAATAGGACAATACAGAGGCCACACTTCGTATTCTAAGTCACAATTAAGGTATCAAATGGTGTGGGAGAAACTTAAAAAATGGTTAAACAAATCTAGAAATCAATGATCGATGAGTCTCACCTTGTTTGCAATAGAAGAAAGTAAAGAGTGTACCCTTGAACATTATATGAGATGCAATAATTCAAATAAATTGCAGGTCTTGTATTACTTACAGTAAATACAAAGGAAAAACTGCTTCCTTAATGAATTTTCGATATAATGTGATTACAATAGTTGTGATACTAAATTGCAATCAATCATTTATAAAGGAATTACATAAGAAAATTTGGAGATATGGAAATACAGAAGAAGCACATAACTCAAACTAAAAAGAATTTGAAATCTTTGTCTGCACTTGTATTAATACTCAAGGAGAGTCTTCTCTATTACATCTAGAAAGAAGCAACCTTGAATAAATCTGAAATCTATCTACTTATACAAAATTTGTCGCAACTCAAAACGGTTGGACTTCTTACAATATCTCCTAAAAACATAATATAATTCGAATGAAATGACCACAAGATGATATTGTTTGAGCTAGTTCTTTCATCTGTCTCTTCATCTGCTCGTAGACATGCTTGCTTTACTTTGTTCTTTGAATTAGGCACACATGTCCATTGAGGCCACCATAATCATTTTTTTATTGTCCTTATCATCTGATTCCATTGCTATCTGTTCTTCGAATGCGTTCATTGGAAAAAGAATATCAGTTGAAAATATG
>JZKD02S1072213.1:190970-206511 GCA_000966675.3 Picea glauca | reverse complement strand
GGGAATCAGGGAAATCAGGGGGGATCAACAAATAAAACCTACTTTTCAAAATAACTATGTAAATGAGAATTATGATGACAATTTTGAAGACACCATGCATTGTTGTGATGGTGATGAGACAGAGGTGTTTTTTACTAAAGAGGAACATGACCAGTTCATGGATTCTAATGAAATATTCATGCAGGAAAATGATGACAGATTGTTAGTAGAAAGAGAAGATTATCGAACAGGGTTGCAGAATGCCATCATGCAATTCCTGAGACAATATAATCTTTGAAACTAGAAAGTGTCTGCAAACCCTCCAAAGGGAAATCCTACCAAAGAAGATCAGAGTAACATACCTTATTCAAGTCAACCCAAAAAGGACTATGTTGCAAAAGAGGTTGTGGATAAAGGATAGAAGGAAGAATCCCAGAAAAAGGTACCTGGAACAAGAAAGGAGACAATCACCAAAGAGTTAGAGAAAACCCCATCCTCCTTTAATTTTGAAAGTGAGATGGCCAAGATTAGGATTTTTGTACCATTCAACGAATTGATCAAGAACAGTGCATATAGAAATTAGTTCATCAAGATTCTTAATATGGAACAAACTCTTGACACTTTGAACATACAAGATGATCACCCCGCTATCTTATTTGGCCCACGTGTAGAGGAAAATAGTGATGTTGAAGAGGTCCCCACTTTCTTTGTCAGCCTAAAGATCCATGATATGACTCTGCACAATGTCATGTTGGATTCAGGAGCATCCCATAACCTAATTCCCAAGGTGGTCATGGACCAATTGGGCCTTGTCATCACCAGGCCTTACAAATATATTTTCTCCTTTGATTCAAGGAAGGTGAAATGCTTAGGACTAATCAAATATTTGGTGGTTTCTTTGTATCAAATTCCATAAAATAATATGGTCATGGATTTAGTGGTTGCTGATATCCCTCCCATGTTTGGCATTCTTTTATCCAGGTCATGGGTTGCAAAGTTAAAGGGAACTCTTCAAATGGATATTTCATATGCCACCATCCATGTCTTTTGTTAAGATAGGAGATTATATAGAGATGTTTTTCTCAAATACATGGTCAACAACAAGTCACAGTTGAATAACCATCCCATCTACTCTGTGGAGACTGATTTGGAGTCTTCTATTTTCTTCAATGATCTGTGTTTTGAAGAGAAAGGGCCAGAGATTGATATGGCTATCAAAGATAAATATGATCATCAAATTGAGAAGTTTTCAGAGCAACATGATAGTGAATAAAATGAGATGTGGAGCATCAACTTTGATGGAGCTATCAGCAGGGAGGGAGAAGGAGCCGGTGTGTGGATTAACCCCCCCAAACTGGCTACAAAATTGTTCTCTTATCCATTGTCTTTTGATTTCACAAACAACATGGATGAATATGAGGCATTGGTGTTAGGATTGAAGGCTTTAAAAGAAATGGGTGCTAAGAGGATAACTGTTCATGGGGATTCTGAGTTGATCATAAATCAGGTGAAGGGAATATATCAAGCCAAGCACCCTAGATTAAGAGCATACAGGAATACAGTGCTTGACCTGCTTGAATAATTTTCAGAATATAGCCTCTCAACGATTCCAAGGGGTCAGAATCAGATTGTTGATGCCCTTTCCACTTTAGCATCAGTTTTTAAAATTCCAATATTTCCTAGCAGGGGATATGAATTTGAGATCAACAACATACCAACATTGCCTGATAATATTAAGTATTGGCGGGTTTTTGAAGATGATAAAAAAATAGAAAGTTTCCTCAAAATGGAGTATGGATTTGAAAATTTGAATATTGATGAAGAATATTGTGATGAAGAGGTGGATTCAGTTGTTTTCACAAAGGATGGATACTTCAAAAATCAGATTTCTAGCAGAGATATAGTGTAGCTAAAGAGTAACATCATTCCCAAGGGCCTGGTCCCATTGGATAAACTCTTTGATAACAATGATGTGGCCAAGAGTCCAAAAATTATAGCAAATGAAGGGGATGTTGAATATTTCAACATTGGGACTCAGGAAGATCCCGAGGTCATTAAGCTATCCAAAACACTCAGCCCAAAAGTCAAGCATAGATATATCAATTTGATGAAAGAATTCCCTGATGTTTTTCTTGGAGCTATGAAGATCTGAAATTTGATGACACCAAGGTAATTCAACATGTGATCCCAACTAAAGAAGATCATAAACCTTTCAAACATAAATTAAGGATGATAAATCCTTTGTTGCTGCCCTTGATTGAGAAAGAGATAAACAAGTTGTTTGAATCCAAGATCATAGTATCTTTAAGGTTTTCCAAATGGGTGGAAAATCTGGTGCATGTCAGAAAGAAGAGTGGGGAGATCAGATTGTGTGTGGATTTCATAAATCTGAATAGGGTGTCTCTCAAGGATAACTACCCACTTCCAAAGATGGATCACATTCTACAGAAAGTGGTAGGTTCTCAGAAAATGTCAATGTTTGATGGTTTCTATGGGTACAATCAGATCATGGTGCACCCTAATGATCAGGAAAAGACAACATTCACAAAACCATGGGGTACATTCATGTATGCCAAGATTCCTTTTGGGATCATGAATGTAGGGGAAACATTTCAAAGAGCTATGGACATAACTTTTTCTGATGAAAAGGAAAAAATCATTGTTATATACTTAGATGATATCACTGTGTACTTAGTTTCTGATGAAGAACATCTCAAGCATTTAAGAAGGGATTTTCAGAAGTGCAGAAATTTTGGCATTTCATTGAACCCCAAGAAGTCAAATTTTGGCATGGAAGAAGGGAAGCTACCAGGACACATTATTTCAAAGGAGGGGATAAGGATAGATCCCAACAGAGTTGAGGGGATCTTAAGGATATAACAAAGAAAGAAGTGCAATCTTTCCTAGGGAAAGTGAATTTTCTGAGAAGATTCATCCCTAACCTGGTTGAAATCATAAAGTACATCACTAACATGCTCAATAAAGGAAATGAGATAAAGTGGACCCCAGAAGCCAGGAAACCCTTTGAAGACATTAAAGTGGCATTGACCAAGGCCCCAGTACTGGCCAGTCCCAACTTTGAAAAATACCTTGTATTGTTCTCTTTTTCCTTAGAGCACACCATTGTTGGTGTTTTACTACAAAAGGATGAGAAATTTTTTGAGAAGCCTATAGCATACTATAGAAGTACATTGAGGGATGCCCCATTGAAGTATGATATCATGGAAAAACATGCATATGAATTGGTCAAGGCCCTTAAGGAGTTCATAATTTATATCTTGCATTCTCATACCACTTCTTATGTGCCCAACAGTTTTGTGAAAGATATTTTAACTCAGCCTGATCCTGAGGGAAAAAGAGGAAAGTGGATAGTTGTGTTGTTGGAATATGACCTTGAGATCAAACCTACAAATTTGATCAAAGGGAAGGGGCTTGCCAAGATGATGGCACAAACAAATTGTAAACTCCTGGGAATAAATTTGATTGCTAATTTTTCAGTAGATTCAGGAAAAGAAAGAGTCCCCCAAATATCCCAAAGATTCCTGGACTCCCCATGGTATGTAGATATCATTTATGTGTTAAGAAATTTGCAGGCTCCTCCTGAATTGAGTAAAACTAAGGCTAGGTTCTTAAAGCCGAAAGCGACAATGTTTTGTATGGTAAATCAATATCTATATTGGAAGGATCCAGGGGGAATTTTGTTAAGCTATTTGCTAGAAGAGGAAGCAGAGAGGACCATCAGAGAATTCCATAAGGGTGATTGTGGAGGACATCATTATTGGAAAAATAATGTGCACAAGATATTGAGGGTTGGGTTCTATTGGACTAGCATTTTTTCTGATGTCTATAAAGAGGTTTCAAGATGTCATGAATGCAAAATTTTTTATGGGAAAATAAAATTGAAACCTTTACCATTGAAACCCATCTCTGTTGAAGCACCCTTTAGACAATGGGGCCTTGATTTCATAGGATAAATTCATCCATAGTCCTCAGATCAACACAATTGGATTCTAACAACCACAGATTACTTCACTAAGTGGATTGAGGTAGTTCCCACCAGGCCAACCACATATGTTGTTATCATCCAATTTTTGGACGACGATATTTTGTCCAGGTTGGGGTGTCCAATCAAAATCATTACAGAGAATGCAACATCATTTAAGTCCAAAAATATGGAGAAATGTTGCAGTGACTACAACATAACTCTTATCCATTCCACTTCTTATTACCCTCAAGGCAATGGGTTGGTTGAGTCATCCAATAAGAGCTTAACCAGAATTATCAAAAACTTGTTGCAATATAACAAAAAAGCTTGGCACAAAAACCTCACCCATGCACTATGGGATGACAGGATCACTCCAAAAATATCCATTGCCACTTCACCCTTCCAGATTGTTTATGGAACATAATAAAATTTTCCTACTACATTAGCGTTTCCAGTGATGAGGTTTTTACAGGAGCAGTATGCTGAAACATATGCCACTCGAAGAAGAAAAGATGAACTTATCAATGTCTAGAAAATAAGAGAAAAAGCCTTCAACAATGCTCAACTGCACCAAGACAAGATCAAAAAAGATTTTGACAGGCATACCAAGGAGGATGATTTCAAAGTGGGAGAATTGGTATTGAGATGGGATTCTAGAAATGAAGACAAGGGAAAGCATGGGAAATTTGACCATCTATGGTGGGGACCTTTCAAAATCGTGGCGTACCATGGGAATAATTCCTATCTGATACATGAAAGTAATGGATACATCATTGGAGGAGGAACTATGAATGGAAGGATCCTCAATCATTATATCGTTTAAAGGAACCATCACCCTTTCCATTCATTGTATATAATCATTTAAGTTTTTCAGTTGAAGCAGTTGAAACTAAATCAGCGGAACTGAAGCTCGAGGTGAACACCCTGATTTATGCTGAGTAGATTTTGAGTTTTCTAAATAAATGTTGGTAATTTCAATTGCAGGAATAAATCATTGCCCAATGGGTAGGAACTCGGTCTTTCATTCTTTGATACCTCGTAGGGAGGATAACATCCCCAGTTGGAACCCATGTTATCACCATAACAAATTTCTGTGGGAGATTTGGTTTTCAAAATTTAGTGCAATGTCAAACTGATGTAGAGGCACGATAACTTGGAGGACAGGGTCGGATCTAGCTGGAGAAGAATAAATCCAGTGGTAGTGCAAATTTGATGGGACACGATGGGTCACATATTGTGGGCATTACAGATCAATGGTTGATGATCGTTTCGGGGGGAGAGCATGCACATAAGATAATTACCGAACGTGGGCAGAAAAGTAAACTTTGCTTTCATATCGGGAACATGCACACCACTAGGTTCATTTCAGGGAAATAAGTGAGTTTCCCCAAACCACTTCCCCTCCCCCTCGAAATCGTAAAAGTATATAAAAGGGGGCACTTGTCGTTATTTTATTATTTTTCAAATTACTGGAACGTTGGAAGATTTTCCCGACTGGTCCATTCAAACTGAAGCTCAAAAATACGCCAAACTCACGCATTTTCTTCTCATTCATAGGTATTTTTTATTGCCACCATGGTCCCTATCATTATGTCAGTATCAGAACAAGATCCCAATGTCAAACGAAGAATCCCTAATTGACAAAGATTCAGATGTGTTCGACATTGAAATAACCATTTCTCCCATCTCTGTGTCCAGAGCTAATCTATCAAATAATGTAGGGAAATAGATACCCTTCCTTGAATTAGTCCAGGCCACCATATTCCCTTACGATATCGAGGTCGCATTCCCCTTCCTCGAATTCATAGGTTGGTGTGTAGAGTAGTATTCACAATAAGAGAAATCCATCTTAAATAAACAAGGATCCGAGGTCATGTGTAGGGTAGAGACTTTACCTATTCAAAATCCCCTTGGCATACCTGAGTCCCTCTCTGCATCATATGAATCGTTTGAAGAAGGAAAGATAATTATGGTTTACAAGGAATGTACCTCATATGTCAAAGACCTATTTTTGCAAACAATTGTCAAACCAAAGCATGTTTCCGAAAGTTTGTCCCTACCAATGAGTGTAAATATCATGGTTATTGAAGTGCAGTGGGTTTGTTCCATATTGTGTTAGATTTTAGGTTTAGATAATGACAAGTATGTGGTCGAGGTCATGTTAAGTTTTCTATTGGAATTTTTTCAGTCAGAGTCCAGTCAGTGAGTTTGCATCATCTTTGATGAATTCATAGTTGATAATATCCACAAGCAGCTAATGAATTTTCAGTCACTAAGACACTTTAGGTATTACACATGCTTGTTGAATATTTTCCTGGAGACAAACAAGAGAGATTTCCCTGAATCAGAATTCATATCAATTGAATGAAAAAGAATCGCAATTCTCATCTTTATCAACAAGGTTATGTCCATAGTTTACAACCTGGTTTTCAACACCATCCTTCCAAAAGTCCTAGATGACATGAGGAGTTATTTACAGCCAAATCCAAAAAATAGAGTGGGGGATTGGGTGATGTTCATGCACTAAATAGTGATATGGGTTTATGGTTATCAGGAATCACCCTATCATCTGCCTATTTTTATGAAACCCATAGTCTTTTCCCTGGAGTTCATCAAGAAAAGAATCATATCAGAGACAGAAATATTCCTGCAACTACACAAGGCATCCAACCTCAAATTCCCTTTCATCATTGGATCCTTCATTGTAAAAACTAGATCATGCTTATCTTAGATCCAGGACAAGCTCAAGGAGTTTGGATTTTCACAGCTACATGGAAGAATATATGATCCACATCAGATCATATCCAAGAGAAGACTGATAAACAAGCAACCCCCCTATGAGCATGAACATGTTGAGGGATTTGAAAAATTGGAAAATCTAGATGTCTGTTCTGATATAGAAGCAATATTGCATCCATATCAGACAAAGAAAGTGGAGGCAAGCCTACAAAAAACTCAAATACAAAAGACTCCTCAGAAGTTGATAGTTAAAGTTCCCAAGATAAGTGTTTACAACAAAAGGAGAAGTTCATAGGCCCTAGGCACCAACAGTCAACAGACTGCCCCTAAAAAGATGAAGATCACACAATCCCCACAGATAGTGGATCTAGAAGAGGAAGATCCTAAAGAACAGGCAAATATGGATATGGTGGAGAGTGGCATCAACAATGTATAAGTTGGTAAAGGGAGCAAGCTCCAAAGTGAAGGTAACTCAAGAAAGTTCAACAGGAAACATCACATCTTTGATAAGGCAACTGGAGTAGCCTATCAATCTAAATTAGATTTGCAAAAGCAATATCCTTAGAAAGGAAACTTGGCTATCAATGAAATGAGGGATTTAATCCATGAAGTAGAAAATATATCTCAACATAAGTATTCTATGTTCACAGTGAGAGATGTAGAGAAGAAAAAATTGAATATAGTAGTTGCAGATGAGGATAAAGTATCTGAGATCAAGTTAAAATATGAAAATATTAGTGCCCCATACAAGGTGAAATTCCACATGAGCACTAGTGACATGTTGTATTCATATTACTTGGGTCCAAGCTTGAAGAATTCAAAACTATCAACTTATACAATTAAGTTGGAAGGGCGGTTGAGGAAAGAAAAAGCATCCAACAGAGCTTGGAAAACTAAGGTCAAGAAGCTAGAATCTGAAGGCCCTCAGGGAGTGAAAACCTCCGTAGAAGAAAAACACAATTTGATTCATAGCTTGAAGAAGAAACTGAAAATGTCTGCCACAAAGAATCCACAAATGACATAATTGGTTTCTCTAGAACAAGATAAGGAGGCATTCCGACAAGAGGCATTCAATTACAAGGCCAAGGTATTACAGTTGGAGAAAGAAAAAGTGAACTGGTCACAAGGGTAGATAGAAGTACCAAACATGGTTGTAACTGTACCTTCTACAACAGAAGTTGGGCCGAGCAATGAAGGACTTGTCTAGGCTATGTCCCAAGTTAGCCTGAAGGTGGGAGAAATCAAAGGTCTAAAGGGAGATATAGAGAAGTTGAAACAAGAAGCGAAAACAAAAGATGAGAGGATGGCTCAGTTACAGAAGGAGAATCAATCTTTCCAAGAAAGAGTAGAAAAGAGGAAAACAAGGTTGAGAGGCAAAGGACTGTTGCAGGGAGCCAAACACATCATCCAGGATTATATTGTTGTTGAAGCTACCAAGTTCAGGGTGTACTTGAAATTCATCAATGACAAAGATAGCATGGATATCATATCTAGAAGTAGGTGCACTATTGTAAATGAGACCCTGGCTTAGAAACCATCGGAGTTGGCCCAAAATGATATAAACCTGTTGAATTCCATCCCCACTATAGAAGTTCATCCCATTGGGGTAAAAGACAGGACTACATTGATCATATGGGACAAGAGGGTCATTGCCAAGCATAACCTACTAAAATCAGTTCAAACCAAGGCCATACAGATGGAGCAGAGTATACAAGAATTCAAATTTTCGTTTGAAGAGTTGTTCATCAAAGGCCTCCCACCATTTTGGGATGGCAAAGGAAAATTTTATGATCGGGAGGAATACAACTCTTGCCCTGCCCAATGCAGAATGGATCACTTGAAGTTTGAAAACCTAGAGGAAAACTTGAAAGGAGCAACCCTGGTGGAATATTTTATCACAGATTTTGAAATCTTGAATCAGTTCAAGATAGTAAAGATTGGACTATCAGTCATGATGTATTCCTCTTGCATTGACCTGGAGATCCTAATTAAAGAAATGATGAACTACAATATCCATTCTGACTTGCAGTGGAAAGAGATAGTGCAGATGGGTAAAACAAAGTGCATTTTTCCAGGGACCAACAAATAATGACCAAGTGTCACCAAAATGGCAGGTCCAACAGAGGACCAAAACATGACAGATGGTGAAGGAAAAAGCTGAAGAGTCAGAGAAATCAATCGTTTGTCCATGAAATGTTTTTTATTATCATTGTAATTGGTTCCCATACCGAAACTGTCAAATTTGATTATTGTAGTCAGTTTTAGAAGTTGAAACGTTTCAGTTCAACTATTGTAATCGGTTTCTACTTGAAGGAACTCGAATTGTATAAATATTAGAAGTTTCGAATGTATTAATGTTGGCATAAGTGCAAGGGAACCTTTTTAGTTGTTCTGAACTCAATTGTAATTTTTTGGAGCTTAATTGAATACATATGCAGAAGCTTTTGAAATCTCTATGAAAAGATTCTAATGGTGGTGATATGAGTTTTTTCTTCTCTCTTTGTATGTGTTTCATGTGTTCTTTAATCCATTTGCACTTTATTCTGTTTAAATTGGATAGTTCAAAAGCTCAGAATTCATCTTGTGATGCTCTCGGCTTAAGCAATTTAAACTATGTGAAATTCTTCATAACTAAATTAGAATTCATTTCATTAATTCTTTGATGTAGTTACTTGTTTCCTTTTTCTTCTTATACTCTGAAAAATGAAATTTATAACTCAGATTCATTGCCTCACTTATCCTTTATCCTCTCAAGAGTTCTAATTGTCATTCAGTGTGTTCATTCATTTTCAGAATTTGACTTCATATCCCTAAGTGTCCCTCCCCTTACTTGCCATAAAAATTATAAACCCCCCCCAAAACAAACTAAATCTAGCCATTGATTTCCAAAGAAACATCAAGTGACATGAGAGAACCCTCTCTGAGCTGAGCAAGCTAGTACCCAGCTCTAAAGTTGGTTTGTAGGTTACCTCTCTCGTTTGTTTATCAGTTGAATGAATTTACATAGTTCTAACACATTTGCATCAACAAGTAAGATCTATCAACCTAAGGTTACTCAAGTTAATGTTAAGATTCCAGCAGAAGAAGTAAGTTTACTTAGTTCTAAATAAAAACATCAAAAAACTCATTCTGCAGAAGCCTCAACTAGCAATCATGAAGTTAAGTTAGAAAATCCGGAGGAGGTAATTCCCAAAGTAAAATTATATGATCTAAAGGGAGAAAATTTCCAGAATACTCCTATCTCTTTGATAAACACTTTTACCAGTGAGAATAACGAATCTTCTTCAATTCTTAATAACATATATACACCATATATTCTTAGTCTTCCTGAAGTAAAAGTTTTTGTCTCTGAAAATCCTGAAGATCACCCTTTATACTCAAGCTCATCTCTTATTACTTCCTCTATTTATCCATCTAGCCAATCCAAAAGACCAAGATCAAGTTCCCATTTTCTAGTTGATTTTGATTTTACATTCCTCTCATGAGATCCATCACCTTTTGATTATCTAGAAGAACTTTGATCTCGCCTTCTTGAAGCAATTAAAGATCTAGTACATTAGTCTTTTGAAATCTTTGATAATCTGCAACATATCCCTAGTATCTCTTCTCCTAAAATTTCAATGGCTGGTGTTGGAGGTGAAAGAGGTGGTGAGGTTGGTGGAAATATAAATCCACCACCACCTCCTTCGAGGATTTTTTCCAAAGTCGTTGCTAGATATGCTCCCTTGGACCTTCCTGCTATTCTACATAATCTACCTGATAATTATATGAATATTCTACCTAAATTTATGGGAGAGGGGGATTTAACAACCATAAATCATATAGCGTTTTTCGATCAATTTGTTGATATTCTCAGTATTGAACATGAAGACGTTTACATGAGATTGTTAGTACATACTTTTGAGGGAAAATTTAGAACTTGTTTTAGGGGACTTCCTGCAAATTCTATACCATCATATGATGATTTAGAGACTTCTTTCTTAAGACAATAGGGTGAGAAAAAGAACCATTTATATTACTTAACTAAATTTAGAGCTTTAAGGAAGAAAACATCTGACACTGTTTGATAATTTATCCAAAGATTCAATAAAATTTATAGAAAAATCCCAACCGAAGTAAAACCTTCCCAACCAACTGCTAAAGTTACTTTTGCAGGGGATTTTGATTCATATTTCGCTTTACTTTTAAGGGAAATAAGAGCCACAAATTTGTATGGAATGCAAGATGATTCTATCGAAATTGAATAAAATATGTTGGCATCAGGAAAATTGAAAACAAAGGTTGACATCGGAATAAGAGAACCTATAAGGTTTAAAGAACAACCAGGACCCTCCAGTTCTGGAAAAAACACACAAGAAGAAAAGATGGATAAAATGTCTAAGATCATTAAATATTTATCAAAAAAAAATTCCAGGATGGAAATTGAGAAAGCCAAACTCGATCCATATTTTAGAAATCAAAACCAATTTAAGAGAAACCTTAATACAAGCCCTCAAATTCAATAGAGGAAAATCAATAATGAAGAACAAGAGATTCAAGCTCCTTTTAAAACATAAAATCTTATACAGGGAGATGATGTTCAAGATTACAATGAATTAGATGAGGATGTAAAAAATCTTAGCAATGATGGTGTTGAACCTCATTTAACTAAACTAGACTATGAGAAATATTTAAATCTTAGATCATTATTTGATGACCAAAATACCAATAACTTGGGAGACTCTACAACTCAATATAAATATCTTGTTGATTCAATAATGGTTGAGCTCCATAATAATAATGATTTTATGCCAAGAGAAAATACTTCCACTACCAATCCACCAAAAAATCTCTTGTCACGGAATAAAGAAAATGAAGCAGTGGTTTCAAAATCACCTACTAAAGTACAAGTTGCTCAAATAAAGCAAGTTGAAACTAAAGCAATGCAAACCAAAAAGATGGAGAACAAAGAAGTTGAAGTTCATACCAAATAATTAGAAAAGTTAGTTGGTATCTTCAATCTTGAGAATGAATTGAATAAGATTAAAATTCCAGATCCTTTGGTTGAACTTGCCAAAAATCTGGTTTACAAGAAGCATGTTTCAAAGGTAATTAATTTTTCAGATGCATAATGCCAAGTTGATGTTATTAACTTGCAAGATGAGAAACCAACGATTAAGTTTGGACCATGTATTGAAAATGATAAATACTCAATTGATCCATTTTATATCACTCTTACTGTGCATGATCATTTGTTACACAACTGCATGTTAGATTTAGGTGCTTCACATAATTTGATGCCAATAATCATAATGGAAAAATTGAGCTTACAAATTACCATAACTTATCAAGATTTTGATTCTTTTGAATCCATAAAGGTTAAGTGTCTGGGTATGATTAAATATTTAGTTGTAAATCTAGCTCAAATTCCAGTAAAAATTATTCTCATGGATGTGGTGGTAGCCGATGTTCCTGCAAAATATCACATTCTTTTATCAAGATCTTGGGGTTCAAAGTTACGAGGATTAGTTCAGTTGGACATGACATATGCTACTATTCTAATTTTTGGTGGACAATTTACCAGATTGTACAAAGAAACTAGATTAGCCTATACAGTAAATGATCCTCAAAACCCAAATAATTATCTAGTCTATGTTGCTGATCAGGATTTAGGAAATTGTATTTTATCCATAGATGATGATTTTCAAGAATGTACATAAAATGAAAATACAAAAATAGAACATCCAAAGAAAAATGTAAATATTAGATATGGGATGTGGAAAATGTTCTTATATGGTTCTTCATATTGGGAAGGAGCAGGAGCTAGAGTACTATTTGCGGCACCAACGATGAGTATTATATCCCTTTTTCTTATAGATTGCAATGAGACATTGATTACACAATTAATGTATGTGAATACAAAGCTTTCATTTTAGGATTAGAAGTTGCTAGAAAATTAAAAATTCAACATTTGATAGTTTATGGGGATGATGAAATTATTGTAAAACAAATTAAACAACAATATCAAGCTAAGAATCCAAGAATCAAGTAATATAGAAATTGTGCATGGGATTTGATAGAATTTTTTTTCTTATCATTCAACATTCATGCTATTCCTATATTGCATAATCAACAAGAAGATTCATTAGATAAAGTTGCAGCTAACTTCATACCATCTATTGTGATGAAATTGAAGTATCATATTGACATGAGACATAAAACTTCAATTCCAAATAATGTTCACTATTGACAAATTTTCAAAGACGATGAACACATAAAATAATTTCTGGAAATGATAGATGAATTTTCTGAGACACACATAGATCAGGAAAATCAAAATGATCCAGTTTGGATTATGCAATAAGGATAAAATCCAGAGAGATTCAAAGATAGAATTGCAAATCACATAATGATCTTGCTCAAGAATAATCAAATTCCCAAGGGTCTTATTCCATTAGAAATAATGTTCGACCAAAATGATATACCTTTAAAATCTACCATGCAGCCTCAACCTGAAGAGGTTGAAGATTGTAATGTGGGATCAAATGAAAATACAAAAATGGTCAAATTGTCAAAATATCTTTCAACTGATCTAAAGAGTAAATATGTTGAATTACTCAAATAATATAAAGATGTTTTTGCATGGACCTATGAAGACTTAAAAAATGATGATACTTCTGTTATCGAGCATAAGATTCCATTAAAACCAGGTATTAAGACTTTCAAGAAAAAACTTAAACAAATAAATCCAATTCTCTTTCAAATGATAGAAAGGGAGGTCAAAAATCTTCTTGATGCAAAAATCATTGTACCTCTTAGATACTCTGAATGGGTAGCCAATTCGGTCCCTGTCAGAAAGAAGAATAGAGAGATACGATTGTGTGTTGATTTTAGAAATCTAAATTGTTCTTCTTTAAAAGACAATTACCCACTCCCTAAAATGGATCATGTTATAGAAAAAGTGGTTGGGGAAAATAGGATTTCTATGACTGACAGATTTTCGGGGTATAATTAATTGTTGTCCATGAAAATGGTAGAGAAAAAACTGCGTTTACTGCTCCATGGGGAACCTTTATGCATGAAAAAATGTCCTTTGGATTGATGAATGTAAGTGAAACTTTTCAAAGAGCAATGGATATATCATTTGTTGGTAAAAAAGATATTTTTTTTGTTATTTATCTAGATTATCTAACAGTCTTTTCTACTTTGATACAGAACACTTGGTACATCTCACACAAACATTTGACAAGTGCAGAAAATTCGGTTTGTCTTTAAAACCTAAGAAATCTCATTTTTCCATCAAGAAGGTAAGCTCTTAGGACATATCGTATCAAAATATGGAATCAAAGTAGATCCAAAAAGAGTTGAAGCTATTGATCAAATAATTATTCCTATAAATAAAAAAGAGATTCAATCATTTTTAGGAAGAATTAATTTCTTGAGGAGATTTATTCCCAATTTTGTTGAAATTATCAAATTTATCACAGATATGTTGAAGAAGGATAATGAGATGAAATGGGCCATGGAAGATAAGGAATCCTTCCAACAATTCAAGAAATCTATAGGAGAAGAACCAGTACTGGTAAGTCCGGATTATACAAAGGAGTTTGTAATCTTCTCCTTTGCATATGAATATACTATTGCAATAGTCCTCCTTCATAAAAATGAAGAAAGATTCAAACAACCTATTTCCTTTTTCAATAAAATCCTCAGGGATGTGGATTCAAAATATGAAATTCTAGAGAAGCAGGCTTATGCTATGGTAAAGGAACTCAAATATTTTTGGACATATGTCTTACATTAAAAAATAATTGCCTATGTACCGACTATCACAATCAAAGATATCCTAATTCAACAAGACATTGATGGAAGAAGGGAATAATGGTTGGCCAAAATTCAAGAATATGATTTAGAATTCAAACCAACCAAAGTGGTAAAAGGACAAGGTATGGAAAAATTATTGGCTGAATCAAATTTCATAGCTTCAACAATAAATCATTTTGAGTCTCAAAATTATCTCCCATACATAGAATAAATTAATGACCAAGTGCCAACAATTCAAATTGATGATAAATTTTCTTCCTCCTCTTGGTACAACAATATCGTTTCATATCTTCTTACTCTTCAATTTCCAAATGACATGAATCCTTCCAAGGAAAGAACCTTAAAATTACAAGAAATTAAATATTGCATTATCAATACTATATTTTATTGGAAGGATCCTTTGAGTTTTTTGTTATGTTGTCTTACAGAATCTGAAACATAAGGTATTATTGATGAGTTTCATAAAGGAGTATGTGGAGGACATCAGGTATGCAGAAAAACAACTTATAAAATTTTAAGGGAAGGATATTGTTCGATGAAATTATTCATTGATGTAAATGCAAGTGTTAGAGATTGGAATTCATGCCAACTGTTTGTTGGAAAGAAAAATATTCCTTCCTTACCTTTAGTTCCTGTCAAATCTGAATGGCACAGACAACCCCCTTCTCTCATGTTCTCAACTCTGGGGGCTACTTGACCTCACGGTCTAGGATCGTTTAGTCGCCTGAGTCAGATCGACTCTTTAGTTCCCTGCTGGAACCCAACACAAATTTCACAGGTCCCTCTTTCCCCAAAGTGTGTTGAGATTCAACAAGAAGATCCTAGTGAAAATTATGCACCTACACTAGGATGGAGCCTCGGGCTATTTTTAGGTGGAATTCTATTTTTAGATGATGAGAAAATTCTATTTATAGACGATGTCTATTTATAGATGTATGTCGACTATTATTATCCCTTAATAATAGTTGGACAATAAATATTAATCTATTCTCAATGAGCACTTGGAAATAGTTAACTAAAGTGGAAAATCAATTA
>JZKD02S1072213.1:175104-188771 GCA_000966675.3 Picea glauca | reverse complement strand
GAATGATGAAGTTGGGATATTTGTGGGGTACACAGAAACACCCCATAATTATCATGTGTATTTTCCTAATAGTAATATTATTGTTATGCGACGGGATATAAAATTCGATGAGGGGAAAGCCATGTGGTTCTCGCTTGAGAGGGAGATAGACTTGCATGTAGAGGAGGAACTGTTGGTTTCCAAATATGAGTCTCAAGATGTGGATCAGACACATGAGGAGGTTCATGGAGTGGAGGAAGTCACTCATGCAGATCCATCCATTAGAAATGGAAGAAAGTGCACCACGGAAGCTGATAGATTAAGACTAGATGTTGCAGAGAATGTAGGAGCCCCTACTTCACAATGTAGATAGAGACAATATCCTGATCGATTTACTAGATACATAGCTCTCATGAGAAAATTTATTGTGACTAAACCATCTTCCTTTCAGGAAGTAGTGTAGGATTACACTTGGGTTGATGCAATGGTGGAGTATGACTCCATTGTCAAAAACAATGCATCAGAAATTGTCCCAAGACCGGTCGACAAATCAGTGGTAGGTTTGAGATGGATCTGCAAGGGTAATCTTTTAATCATTGTTCTTTATGGTGATGATTTAATACTGGCTGGTGATGAGAATATGATACACTCATGCAAGGAGGACCTTGCAAAGGAGTTTGAGATGAAGCATATGGGCCTCCTTCATTATTTCCTTGGATTGGAAATATGGTAGCGAGATGGTGAAATTTTTTTGTCTCAAGGAAAGTATGCAAGGGTGATACTGGGTAAGTTTCACATGGAGGGATGCAAACCCATAGATACTCCTCTTTCAGGTAATTGGAGGAAAGAGGATGCTACTTATGGAGAGGTAGTGGATGCTACTATCTATTGATAGTTAGTGGGTTCGCTAATGTATCTTGTGAACATGAGACCCGACATTTGCTATGTGGTTAACCAGTTGATTCAAGCGATGGTTAAGCATACCAAGATATTTTGGAAGGAAGGTAACAATGTATTGAGATACCTGAGGGGAACATCTGAGTATGGATTATGGTACAGATAGACAAATGAGGTGAAGTTGCATGAATTCACAGATGTAGATTGGGCGAGCAACCCAATGGACAGAAAGAGCACATCAGGGGGGATATTTAGTATCATATCTACAATTGTTTCTTGGTACAGTAGGAAGAAGAGATATGTGGCACTCATTTCAATGGAAGAGAAATACATGGAAACGAGTCAAGCTGCATGTGAGGCTATCTGGATGATAAATATCTTGGTTGGCTTGTTTGGTTCTTATTTAGATCCGACAGTGATTCATTGTGATAACTAGGGTAGCATTAAACTCTCGATTAATCCTGCGTTTCATGATAGATCTAAGCATATAGATATTCGGTATCATCATATTAGAGATTGTGTGTAGTGGAAGATCATGTTGCTTCAGTACATTCCTATGGAATATCAAGATGCATATATTTTGACAAAGGCACCCACTAGGAGAAAATTTGAATACCATAGAGATAGGATCGGGGTGAAGGATAATTCCTTTCTTGTTGGGAGGGAGTGTTGAGATTCAACAAGAAGATCCTAGTGAAAATTATTCACCTACACTAGGATGGAGCCTCAGGCTATTTTTAGGTGGAATTTTATTTTTAGATGATGAACAAATTCTATTTATAGATGATGTCTATTTATAGATGGTGAGTGAATTCTATTTATAGATGTATGTCGACTATTAGTATCCCTTAATAATAGTTGGACAATAAATATTAATATATTCTCAATGAGAACTTGGAAATAGTTAACTGAAGTGGCAAATCAGTTAGCTATAGGAAATTCGAGTTCAAAGGTTGACTGGTGGGACATGCAAGTCGAATTAGTTTTAACTGATTGATTCGAAATTGTAACAAATTTATATGTGTAGTTATGTGATTTTTAAAGTAGTTTAACTCAGTTAAGTGAGTTAAGATCAGTTATACTAGTTGTAATTGAACTTACACTAGTGAGAGATTAGTGAATTAATTATTAATTAATTCACAATCAGTGATCTCACATGCAAATGAATATTTACCATTGTTAACTACATGCATGTCAAATCCAGTGGAGACCCAGTTGAGATAGCAGGTGAAAGGGATAGTTTGACTATCAATTGTGACATTAGTGAGTGCACTCATGCAACCACACACACATTGTATGTTCCCATGAGGATTTTGTAGCCCAGGAAAGAGGAATTCATTCATTGCAGGGATTTCCATTAGTAGGGACTGCGCAGAGGAGGCAGGTTGTTTGGAAGAAGTAAATTGGCACATGAATTTGTCAATTTTTGTATGACAGTGTGAGATGATTGTATATTGTATTGAGATATCTTGGATTAGAGTTTTGTATGATATTGTTTCATGATCTATGATATATACATAATATATGATAGTGGGGATTTTAGCTTTATGCTTTCCTGGTAAAACATCTGTGTTATGTGTGATTGATCTTTCTTCTTGATATTGCAATTGGCGATCGTGTTTTAAATTTCGCAAGAATATTTGTAGAAGTGATTATGTATTTAACAGTGGAAAATAATTGTTATATCAGGAGAATCCAAGAAATACATAATTTGTATTAAAATTTCTACAAAGTGAAGGTCCTATCAACCTCGTGACCCTCTTCTTGGCCCCTTTGAAGAAAGTTAATGATGACAATAGTTCTCTATGCTAGGCCCTTTCTATCATATGACCTTGGGCTATGTCCTAGGGATAAACCATAAAAATATCTTTGGATTTTGGGCTTCAGATTTTTTGCAACAACCAACTCCTATGTCCCCAAACTCTAAATCGGTGAACTCAAATGGTGTGAGGATAAACGGTCCCCTTCACTTCCACAGTCAACAACTATGATCGACTTTAGACTCTAGCCTTTGGGACTCTTCTTATTGTTCTCCTTGGATTTATTCTAAAGCACCACTTCTCTAAAATGGGTGGATCTCCCCCACGTGCCCTTTCCAGATCCAACAGTCTGGATTCACTCTGTCCTTCGCGACTTCGCGAATATTTCCATTTTCTCTTGGTAAATATTCTAGAGCTCTAACTCTTGGATCTCTTGATCTTCCTTCACCTTTCCTTTCTGGACTATGGGCGATTTCGTGTGTCTTTAGGGCTTTGGCAGGTCCTCCCTCCTGTGTAGGCTCAACACTTATCTGCATGAGACTTGGACTGTTCTCGGACTCTTTCACTCCTTACAGAGTTCTACACACAATAGTACTATTTCTTATGAGCTTTTTCTCAGCTCAAACCTTGAAGGTTCTCGGTTCTTCTGCGTTCTTCCACATACCTTCTAGTGGCTTCATGGAAACTCAATTCTCTTTCACCTAAGATTGTAAGATGAACTTATTTTTTCTTTGGCACACTCCTTGCAGTTGATCAAACCTTCATATGACTTCTCGCAAGAATTTCCTAAGTGTTGGCTTGATGCACTCCTTACATAGGTCTTACTTCTTAATTCCTNGTTTAGTCACCTGATTCAAATCGAATCTTTAGTTCCCTGTTGGAACCCAAAGAAAATTTCACAGGTCCAACTTTCCCCAAAGTGCAGGTCCTATCAACCCCATGGCCCTCTTCTTGGCCCCTTTGAAGAAAGTTAATGGTGGGAATAGTTATTTTTTCTAGGCCCTTTCTATCATATGACCTTGGGATATGTATCGGGCTAAACCATAAAAGGTGCTTCGGGTTTCGACGTCATCATTTTTGCAATAGCCAACTCCTATGTCCCCAAACTTTGAATCAACGAACTCAAATGGTGCGAGGATCAACGGTCCCCATCGCTTCCATAGTCAACAACTGTGATCAGCTTCAGACTCTAACCTTTGGGATTCTTCCACTTGTTCTCCTCAAATTTATTCTGGAGCACCACTTCTCCAAACTTGATGGATCTCCCCCACATGCCCTTTCCATATCTAACGGTATGGATTCACTCCACCCTTCGTGAATTCCCGAAGATTTCCATTTTATCCTGGAAACTTTTTCGGAGCTCTAACTCTCGAATCTCCTGATCTTCTGCCACCTATCCTTTCCTGACGATGGGAGATTTTGCATGCCTTTGAGGCTTTGGAAACTCCTCCCTCATGTGTAGGCTCAACACTTATCTGCCCAAGACTTGGACTATTCTCGTCCTCTTGTACTCCTTGCATATTTCTACATGAGATAGTGCTAGTTCTTTTCATCTTTTTCTCAGCTCAAACCTTGAAGGTTCTCAGTTCTTCTGCGTCCTTCCACAGATCTTCTAGTGCCTTCCTGAAAACTCAATGCTCTTTCTCCTGATCTTGTAATATGAAATTAATTTTTCTTTGGTGCACTCCTTGCGCTCGATAAAACCTTCATATGGCTTCTCACAACAATTTCCTAAGTGTTGGCCTGATGCATTCCTTGGACACATATTACTTCTAAATTATTGAAATCATTTCAGGTTTTCCAAGGAAATGCATTTTCCCCACTCAATGCACACTTGCAGAGCTTCTCTCCCTCAAAGTGTTCATCAACTCTCAAGTCCTCAATACTCCAGAGTGTATTGGTTTTGTGCGCACTCGCACCTACTCAATGCCCTCCTGGAAAAGTCTTACAGAGTATTCAACAACTATGTGTTACGCTTCCTCCTGCACAAACATTTATCCAAGGTATTCAACAACCTTTAATTTCTCCCTTAATTCTGTGAAATATTCTAGTGTGCCCTCATGGAACGTTCTTCTCTGACTAGGAAGAGTTTAGACACACACTCCTTGCATTGGCTCACAAAGTTTCACTCTTTGTCGCACACTCCTTGCACTTAGCCTAAATAACCAGAAATAATTCAACAAACTCACAGATAGAGGATTCTATCTCNGAATATTTCATACATGCACTCCTTGCATTGGCTCACAAAGTTTCAATCTCTGTTGTGCAATCCTTGCACTTAACCTAAAGAACCAAAACTAATTCAACAAAATCACAAATAGAGGATTTTATCTCTATCCCTGCATATGAAAACCTATCTCATACATCTACAACATAAACAAATATACACATGACATTCGTAAGAAAACATCCATCACAAAGGAAATTAAAAACAGTGGAATCTATTATTTTCTATTAATAACAAAATGTCATTTACAATGTGTGAGTCCGGGATGCAACTGAGTCTCGGATCTCGAAAACCTCTTGGATTACAATGATTCTTCCTTAATCTCCAGCTGCCTCTCAATAACCTCTACTGGACGTATAATACAAACATTTATACAAGAGGGGCTTGACGAGATTTCCCTCCAATCTACACTAGTGGTGTCTAATCACCATTCAAAATGCTTGACTAATGAGGTAGATTACAATGAGTCGAAATCTGATCTGAATCTGATACAAATCCCTTCTACTGTCAACCACTTAAGGTGACGTCATCTACAACTTGTGCAAAAGCACAAATTGGCTCTTCCAACCTCACAACATTAATTGCCTTAATTTCAATTTAAAATTCGAAGGATAAATGAGAGGGTGACACCTATCCCTTCCTTGAATGCGCACCAACATGCTAACCAATTGGCATGTGATGAAATGGAGCAATGATCCTGCATCATACTCCACTGCTACAAAAATTCATGAGATCCTGCTCATGAGCTTCCTAGCTCTATTGAAATCCTATTGGATCTCAAACTTTCTCCTAGAGTTGTCCTCTTGCTCCTCTGCTTTGTTGCTTATGTTGTTTCTTTCTTTTTTCTCGTGCAGGTTCTCTTTTGTTCATATTCTCCTTGCTGACATCTTTTTTTGTTGACTTTACCATCATCCTCCTTATCTCCTCTATGACTTCATCCAAATTCTCTGTCGGCTAGCTCTCCTTATGCAGTATGCTTAGCTGCAACTCCTCATGTCAGTCAATGAGCAGACCAACCTGGTCCCCCATGCTACCTTCATCTCCTATGACGATGACTGGCCACTTTGTTCTAGACTCTAATTTCACAGGCTCCTTACTAAATTGTTGCTCAACTATATCCTCTGACAGGTTACCTTCTGTCAGTTTTTATGCTGGTTCCATCCCAGCTCCCTCCAATTGCTCCTCATACTGGCACATATCCTTGGGCATGGATATCTCATGGCAGCCACCTTCTAGTTTTGGACTGTCCAACCAATCCTCCAACATCTTCAACTCCATTTACCATTGAGTGAGTGACTCAACTGGTTCCTCCTCCTTCGTTGTTGGTGGAGACTTCAGTATATTCTCCTTCTCCTCTATGACAGTCTCAACTCATTTTCCTTTTGTTGCTACCTCTGTAACAAATATGCTAGCCTCTCCTCGACTTCTTGGTAGGAATATTTGGATTCCCCCAATGACCAGAAAGATCCTCTAATATCCCTCCTTAGCAGTGGAAGTGTTTAAGTTCTCATCGTCTTCATTCACATGGCTTGCAGGTCCACATGAATCGTCATATAGGTGAGGCATTTCTTCCTCCTTCTTCCCATCTGTCAACATCCCCTGCTGATATGAACTCTCAACTGAGATCATTTCTTCTTCCTTGCCCACCTGGAAAACTGGGATGTCTCCTCTTTCCTCCTGGAAGTTTATGAAATCAACGAATTCCTTCTCATTTCCCACCTGGAAATCTATGAGACCTCTACCACATCTCTTTCCCTTTTTACTAATCTTTTCATCATGTCTCAACCACCTTTTTAACACATTTTGTTGCCTCCTGACCAACAACTTTTGAACAGGCCACTTGGATATCCTTTTCAAAGGACACTCATATATCTAGCGTAAATTTTCCTCCTGCTGTATATTCAATGCTAGCTTCTCTATCTCTACTCAGATTTCACTGAGCTCCTTTTCCATCTCCACTTTGTTCTTTTGCGGGTAGTATTTTCTCTAACCATGCTTATGGCCTTCAACAACCATATTTATTTACTTGCACCCCACCTTTCTGTCTACCGTCTACTGCAAATGTTGCAACAGTCTCCACAGAGCATCGTTCTCTGTCTCCTTGCCTACACAAATCAATTCTATGGCTCTGATACCACTCAGGTGAAAAACCCCCCCTTCTCTCATGTTCTCTCCTCTAGGGGTTGCTCGACCTCTCGGTCTAGGATAGTTTAGTCACCTGAGTCAAATCGAATCTTTAGTTCCCTGTGGGAACCCAAAGCAAATTTCACAGGTCCAACTTTCCCCAAAGTGCAGGTCCTATCAACCCCACGTCCCTCTTCTTGGCCCCTTTGAAGAAAGTTAATGGTGGGAATAGTTATTTTTTCTAGGCCCTTTCTATCATATGACCTTGGGATATGTCTCGGGATAAACCATAAAAGGTGCTTCGGGTTTCGACGACATCATTTTTTCAATAGCCAACTCCTATGTCCCCAAACTCTGAATCAACGAACTCAAATGGTGCGAGGATCAACGGTCCCTATCGCTTCCATAGTCAACAACTGTGATCAGCTTCAGACTCTAACCTTTGGGATTCTTCCACTTGTTCTCCTCAAATTTATTCTGGAGCACCACTTCTCCAAACTTGATGGATCTCCCCCACATTCCCTTTCCAGATCTAACGGTATGGATTCACTCCACTCTTCGTGAATTCCCGAAGATTTCCATTTTATCCTGGAAACTTTTTCGGAGCTCTAACTCTCGAATCTCCTGATCTTCTGCCACCTATCCTTTCCTGACGATGGGAGATTTTGCATTCCTTTGAGGCTTTGGCAACTCCTCCCTCATGTGTAGGCTCAACACTTATCTGCCCAAGACTTGGACTATTCTCATCCTCTTGTACTCCTTGCAGATTTCTACATGAGATAGTGCTAGTTCTTTTCATCTTTTTCTCAGCTCAAACCTTGAAGGTTCTCAGTTCTTCTGCATCCTTCCACAGACCTTCTAGTGCCTTCCTAAAAACTCAATGCTCTTTCTCCCGATCTTGTAATATGAAATTACTTTTTCTTTGGTGCACTCCTTGCGCTCGATAAAACCTTCATATGGCTTCTCACAACAATTGCCTAAGTGTTGGCCTGATGCATTCCTTGGACACATCTTACTTCTAAATTATTGAAATCATTTCAGGTTGTCCAAGGAAATGCATTTTCCCCACTCAATGCACACTTGCAGAGCTTCTCTCCCTCAAAGTGTTCATCAAATATCAAGCCCTCAATACTCCAGAGTGTATTGGTTTTGTGCGCACTCGCACCTACTCAATGCCCTCCTGGCAAAGTCTTACAGAGTATTCAACAACTCTGTGTTACGCTTCCTCCTGCACAAACATTTATCCAAGGTATTCAACAACCTTTAATTTCTCCCTTAATTCTGTGAAATATTCTAGTGTGCCATCATGGAACGTTCTTCTCTGACTAGGAAGAGTTTAAACACACACTCCTTGCATTGGCTCACAAAGTTTCACTCTTTGTCGCACACTCCTTGCACTTAGCCTAAATAACCATAAATAATTCAACAAACTCACAGATAGAGGATTCTATCTCTATACCTGCAGATGAAAACCTTTCTCATACATCTACAACATAAACAAATATACACATGACATTCTTAAGCAAGCATCCATCACAAAGGAAATTGCAAACAATGGTATTTGTTCTTTTCTATTAATCGCAAAATGTCAATTACAATGTATGAGTTTGGACTACAACCGATTCTCGGCTCTCAACAACCTCTTTGCTTACAATTATTCTTCCTTAATCTCCAACTACCTCTCAATAACCTCTATTGGGCGTATAATACAAACATTTATACAAGAGGGGATCGACAAGATTTCCCTCCAAGCTACACTAGTGGTGTCTAATAACCATTCAAAATGCCTGACTAATGAGGCAGATTACAATGAGTGGAAATATGATCTGAATCGGATACAGATCCCTCCTACTGTTAGCCACTTAAGGTGACCTCATCTACAGCTTGTTTGAAAGCACAAATTCATTCTTCCAGCATGACAGTATTAATTTCCTTAATTTCAATTTAAACTTCGAAGGAAAAATGAGAGGGTGATGTCTCTCCCTTCCTTGAATGCACACCAACATGCTAACCAGTTGGCACATGCTGAGGTGGAGCGATGCTCCTACATTACTGAAGCTCCTTTCCAACAATGGGGCCTATATTTTATCGGAGAGATTCATCAACAATCAAGTGCCCAACATAGATGGATTTTAACTGCTATTGATTATTTTACCAAATGGGTCGAAGCTATTCCAACTCAGAATGCTACAAATTCAATAGTGATAAATTTCTGGAAGAGAACATCCTTGCAAGATTTGGTTGTCTGAGGAACATAGTCAAAGATAATGCACAAGATTTCAAATCTATTGTTATGATAATTTTTTGTCAAAAATATAATATCATTTTGGGCCATTCTACAACTTATTATCCTCAGGGAAATGGGCTGGAAGAATTGCCCAATAAAAGTTTAATGATGATAATTAAGAAAGTTTTGACAGAAAACAAGAAATCTTGGCATATACATTTAAAATACTCTTTATGGGAAAATAGAATCGACACCAAGAAATATATAGGTATGTCTCCTTTCCACTTAGTTTATGGTACATATGTTATTCTTCCTATTAATCTCACTCTTCCTGTGATGAAACTCTGGCAGGATGCCAATGAAGAACCAAATGATCTAACAAGAAGAATAAATCAAATAATTGAAGTCCAGCAAAATAGAAGAGAAGTGGATGATAAGTTCTAGAAATACCAAGACAATATGAAAGCAATGTTTGATAAGAAAGCTAAAGATAGGGAGTTTCTTCCTGGAGATTTAGTCTTGAAGTGGGAAGCCAAAAAATAAAATGTTGGGAAACACAAAAAAATTGATAATGTCTCATTCAAACCTTTCAAAATTGCAGCAGCAGAAGGGAGAAACTCATTCTCTCTTGAAAAATTAAATGGAGAAATTCTTGAGGCCCCTATCAATGGGCGTATTTTAAAAAAAATCATGCAATAGTTTACTTTTTAGTTTCCATTGTATATATTGGATTGGATTGGATTTACAATGGAATTTTTTTTTTTTTCATTTTTTTTTTTAGAGAACTATTTAAGTATTTTTCAATGCTAAATTTATGTAAATATTCTCAAGAAAATAATGTTTTCAATTTTATTTTAAGAAAAACAAAAAGAAAATATAATTTTTCTATAGAAGATAAATCACCTTTTACTTTGCAAAAATAAAATTTTATTCAGTATTAATAAAAAAATACTTCTAACAAAAATAGATGAAAATTTCATAAAATTAGACCGTCAAAAAATAATAACAGTTTTTGACAACTTGATGCAGACCCCCCACACTCCCGGGGCTACGCGACCTCCCGGTCAAGGACTAATTGACTTTAGGAGCTGAATTAGCTGATAGGTTCGTGCTGAACCTTCACAATTTTCCCCATAGGTAAAAGTCATAAGATTCAGATGCAAAATATCCTTTTTAGGGAGCTTCAAAACACCTGGAGCTCCACCAAGTGACCCTGACTGGAAACCATGGGATTAAAATTCCTCCCTTCCTCACTTCATGACTTTGGCATTCGAGAGTTTCGAATGCACCAAGTCATTTTTCTCCCAGAGTACTCCGTACCCATAGTTTTAGATCAAGTGCCACACGTCCTTCTTTATCAACAATGGAGATCTACTATGGGACTTTAAAGTTCAAGAGTTTCAAATGCTCCAAAGCCTTTTCTTCCCATAGTTGTAGATCAAGCACCACACATCCCTTTCCAATGGATGGTCCCCATGGACTTCGACACTTCGACACTTTTTTAGTTTGGGAATTTACCCCTCGTTTCTCGTGAAGTTCTTTCTCTCTGAAGTGACATTGATATGCCAAGTGTCTATGAAATCAAATGCTAAGGTTTTATATTCTTACCTCTTTCATGCTTCAAATGAATTTTGGTCAACGCTCCACTTCCCCTTGTTCCCTTCTCTAAAGTCCGCGATCTGTTGACGCATGTCTTCCTCAAATCGACAATCATGATTTACTTCGGATATTCAGGATTTGGGAGTTTTGATTTAACAAATATCGATTTCCTCCATAGTGCTTTCTCCCAGAGTACACGGATTGTTGCCACATGTCCCTCCTGGATCTAATGGTCCAGACTTGTTCTCTCTCTCCCCTCTGGAACTTCGGGTGAATTTTGGTCAACAACCTCTCCTCGCCATTCTTTTGAATCTCCAAATCTCTCGACACATGTCCATTGAAAATCAACGGTCACGATGAACTCCAGCTCTTCGGGCTTCAGGATTTCTTTCTTCCTCCTTGCAACTTTACTCTAGAGTACCTTTCCTCTAAAGTATTAGATCTTCCAACACGTTTCCTTCGAGACAAACGACCTAGATCTATTTTGCCACTTTGGCAGTTTACGCTTCACTCCATCGATCACCAAGCTTACCCTCTGAAGTGATCCTCTTATGAAGTAACTAATCTTCCACCACGCGTCCTCTTGAACCAATGGTTAGGATTTGTTCCTCTCTTCAGAATTTGAAAATTTCTTATGTTGTGCTACCCCTTCCTCCCAGATAACTTCTTCTCCAAGATGAATGATACGTTGACACGTATCCTCCTCTGGATCTACGTTCCATATGGATTCAGGTTTTGTAACTTCAAACTTAGGAATTTCATCAAAATAAATCTTGTTACGTGCACCACTCCTTGCACTTCATAGTCCTGGCCTCTTCAACACTTAGTCAATTCTAGTCTTTGTGCACTCCTTGCACCACTTAGAATAAAGTTCCCTTTATCTCTCATGACCTTTCCTAAGTCAATTCCAGACTCTGTCAATGCACACCTTACAGACAATATGCACTCCTCTCATTCGAGCTCTCAGAAGAGAAAAAACTGAAACTTAATTAACATTTCATAAGTCCATATGCTCAACTATGAACAACGTACATAAGAAAAATGAATGAAACACAGAGAGAACATATCATTCATTCAAATACACATTGAAATGAACACTGTCCAAGGTTTTGGAAAAATTTATGTCTGTTCTATTCATTCATGAAGTATTTACATAAACAACAAAGTTCTTCACTGTCTTCAGATTCTCTATGTCTAACTGCTACCTCTACCTTCTCATCGTCTATCTTCACACTATATTCTCTCTTACAATACAATACAAAAAACCTATATAAGGAGTCGATTCTCGAGCTCTTCTCCATCCTATCTTAATTATATCCCATCGTCGCTCTAGCAGTTACCTACTTAGTCCTATTACAATAAATATGAGTTATTAAAAGATGAGAGCTGATACTCTACATCTGTTACACCTTACAGTTGTATAAGAGTTTACAGCATCCTGTCGTTCTCAGGCAGTGACCTGATTTTACAAACAAATTATTTAAAAACGATATTTGAAAAATATCTCAACCACTCGCTTTTCTTCTGTTAAATGATGATTTGAAACTTTGGTACGTTGAGGTGTCAAATATTGCCTCCTCTCTCGGCCTCTTTGAATTTGATGGCGATGATCCAACATCATACTCCTCTGGTTAAAATATTCATAGACTCATGTCCATGAGCTCCTGCACTATTTTTCCATGCTTCAAAATGTCAAGTTCAGTGACCCAACTATTGTCTTCCACTGGGTGATATTTCTACTTCACCAAATATTCAGGATACATATTTATTTTGGTTTTCTTTCTAACTCTCTTCTCTACGATTTTCTCCATCTGAGGTTTTTCTACTGTGGGCAACTGTTTTTCCCACTGAATATATTCCTGGTTATCTAGTTCTCCTACATCATCTCTCCTGTAAGGATACAGGTCTTCAACATTGAGTATCAGCGATATCCCAACATTATCTAGAATTTCAATCTCATAAGCATTGGCTGCAAATTTTCTGAGGATCCTGCATGGTCCTATCTTCTTCATCTTCAACTTGTTATATGTCCCCCTTGGAAACCCTTCCTTTCTCAAATGTGCTAAAAATTCATCTCTAACTTCAAATTGAACTTCTCTCCTTTTCTGATCAACTCTATTCTTATACTTTTGATTACTGTCCTGTAGCTACTCTCTGACTCGATCATGGAGTCTTTTCATCTTTGTAGAAAAATATTCTTCTCCAATGCTTCTGAACTCATCTTGATTTAGATCTCTCAATTTTGTAATCCCTCTCGATTGTATTCCATACACTATTTTGAATTGAATTTTCCCAGTACTCCTATTTACCAAATTTTTAAACGCAAATTCTTCCTGTGCCAGAATCTAATCCCATTGATGACCCTTAGAAATTACTAAAATCCTTAATAAATTTCCCAAACTTTTGTTCACCAATTCAGTCTATCCATATGTCTAAGGGTGATATGATGAACTGAAGGAAACATTTGTCCCCAACCTCTTCCATAGAGTTCTCCAAAAGTGTCCTACAAACTTTGGGTCTCTGTCTAAGACTACGCTTTGGGTAACCCATGTAGTCTCACAACTTTCCTGAAAAATAAATTTTCTATGTGTGTAGCATCGCTTGTTTTCTGACATGGTATGAAATGTTCCATCTTGGAAAATATATCTACCACAAAAAATATGGAATCATTTCCCTTCTGGGTTCTAGGTAATCCCAATACAAAATCCATACTAATTGCATCCCAAGGCCTTTCTGGAATAGGAAATGGATGATACAAACCAGTGTTCTGTTGTCTTCCTTTCACATACTGGAAAATTTTGCATTTTCTCACAAATTTGTTTGCATCTTCCCTCATACCTGGCCAATAGTACAA